>PVKC010046497.1:0-11227 GCA_004027635.1 Crocidura indochinensis
AGTGACGCTCAGGGGTTACTCCTGGCTATTCGCTCAGAAGTCGCTCCTGGCAGGCACAGGGGACTATATGGGGAACCGGGGGATCGAACCACGGTTCGTCCTAGGTTAGCGCAGGCAAGGCAGGCACCTTACCTCCAGTGCCACCGCCCGGCCCCCTCTGCTTTTTAACCTTATATTGATATCATACATGCATTTGTTCTGATTTTGCCATGACCTTTGGCTCAAAGTACCTTATTGAATACTGACTCGTAACAAGATTTTATCATGAAAAATAAAATGTCATGGGCAATTGTTGACAAACAATATAGGATAGTGTGATGGGGGAAGATTGATGTGAGGAAACAGAAAATATTGAGACACTCATATCTATGAAATAGAATTGAGAACCCAGAAAAAAAACTCACATATAATGACAGCTAATTTATTTCAGTGGAGCCAAGACCATGCAATGAATAAAAGGAAATTCTCTTTAACAAATGGTGTTGGGAAAACCAATTAGCCACATATAAAAGAATAAAATTGCATCATATTCCACACCATGCACAAAAGGTAACTCAAAATAGTTTCAATACTTAAATGTTAGACCCAAATTCATGGTATATGTTGAAGAAAATATGGGTAAATACCCCATGACATTATTTTCAGTGGTATCTACAGTGACTTAGCACTATTTTCAAGGAAAATAGAGCAAAAAATAGACCAGTGGTATTATATCAAGCTAAAAAAGCATTTGTACTGTAAAAATAACCCACTAACATAAAAAGCATTGGAGAAATTACTGTAATTTTCTGTAAATCTGTAAAAAAAATAAAGCTAATATCTAAAATATGTAAGTAGCTCAAAAAATTCAAGCACCAAAAAAAGAAATCTTAAAAAAAATGGGTAGAGAAGAGCTGAACAGATAACTTTCTAAGGAAGATATACATGGAAAAAAATGCTCATCATCATGATGGCAAGGTTGTTTTATTGGTCCTATGGGAAATAACATAGAGCTTTTCAAAATAATTAAAAGAGAACAATCCTATGATTCAGCTATTTTACTCCTAGACCTCTTCCTATGAACACAAAAATATTAATTTTTAAAAGAAAATATAGGCACACATCTATATTCATTGCAACACTATTCACAAGAGACAAGATATGGAAACAGCCAAGGTGCCCAACAAAAGACTAGTTAGTAAGTGGATAAAGCCCCCCCTACTCAACAAACGAGGTTTAACTCTTCTATGGGGTGTGGTTTCTTTTCTGACTTAGTAGTCATATCCAGAGGTTCTCAAGCATAATGCTAACTTGTTACTTAGGGGTTGCTTCTGGTGATGCTTGGGGACCATGCAGTACTAAAGATAATGTCCAGTGTTCCTACATGCAAAGCATGCATACTAGCACTTTGGGCTATCTCCAAAATGAATGATGACAAACCACTTAGTACAAGAAAATATGAGGTCTTATATTTTTCTATAAGATGAATGAAACTGGACTGGTGTATGTTAAGTGAAATAAATCAAAAAAGAATGACAACTACCAGATGGCCTTAGTCATATATGGAATATAAAGAAACAAAATAAGGGAACCATGTTTAATAAAACTGAATACTCTGACCACAGAATTGAGGTTACTAAAGTAGGGAGGAGTGAATTAAGGAAGTTACATCAACAATGTAGAGGAATTTGGGCACTTTAACTGTAAGCATGAAGTGTTAATATTACACCTCTAAAAATTTTAGGCATTTATTACCTTGAAAGCCATTGTTATCTCAATAAAAAATATTGGAAAGGGAGAATAAATATTGACTTGAACTACAAGATATTCCACAAAGCACTCTCCTTTTTAGAATGGAAGAGAAGTAGATAGAATATTTACTCAATTAGAGATTAGTTCAGGAAAATGAGAGGATGGGAAGAGTATTTGCATAAAGAGCCTATTGGCTGGTTGAGAAGTACAAGGTGTGTAGAGAGAGGGAAGTCTGTATTCCAGGCTAAGAGCCAATGGTAATTGGAGAAGCACACCTTTTATTTTCGGCCTTTCTAGGAGCTGCCTTCATTGGGAAGCTCTAACAAAGCTCTGATTAAACTTAAAGATGGAAGCTTATAAAAGATGGCATCTTAGTAAATTGATATTCCTCCTCTTCTTCCCCCTCTCTTTTTTTGGTCTTTGTGTCACATCCAGTAGTGGTCAGGGGTTACTCCTGACACTCAGAAATGACTCCTGGAAGGCTCAAGAGAACTATATGGGGTACTGGGGATCAAACAATCTGGGTCAAAGCAAACATCCAAGTTGCAGTACTATAGCTCTGGTTGCTGTATGCTTGATCCCTCTAACTTCTGCTTTATGAGAGGAGAGTGTGGGTGCTTAGAGGAAAGGGTGAGGCTAAAAGCCATTGAGGAAGGCAGAGTGGGCATGTCATAACAAACCTTACTATATCCCAATACTGCTGGTTCTTCAGTACTGCGTGGGGAAGCAAAATCTATGTAGAGAAATCTTGTTGGTACAAGTGACTCACATAGGAGCAGTTTGCAGTCATGTTGCTATTAAACTTCTAGAAAGAGTGTTTATCCCAGGAATTATGTTATACCCATTGCGTATCCCAGAAATTATAAAGATTTATTTTGTTAAGTTGCTGGAGTTGTACTAGAGAACCACTCCTTAGTGTTAATAAAAACATCACTTGTTTTTAACCAAATGAGAATCATAGACAGAGTGCTATTGACTTTCATAAAGGAGTTGGCTGCAGTCAAAAGCTTGGTAGATTTGATGGAGTGGCCTAGAGTTTGTAGGGAGGCAGGGGGCATTTTATTTTCAGGGCATTTTGAAGACTAGATCACAGACAGAGATAAGAAAACATGAGCAGAGCTTTTACAATAACCAGAATTGGGAAACAACCCAGATGGTCAACAACAGATGACTGACTAAAGAAACTGTGGTACATATACATAATGGAATACTATGCATCCATCAGGAGAGATGAAGTCATGAAATTTTCTTGCACATGGATGGATATGGAAACTATTATGCTGAGTGAAATAAGTCAAAGGGAGAGAGAAAAGCACAGAATAATCTCACTCATCTATGGAATTTAAGAAAAATAAAAGACATTATTGTAATAATACACAGAGACTGAGATGAGAGCTGGAAGGACCAGCCCATGGTATGAAGTTTACCACATAGAGTGATGAGTTCAGTTAGAGAAATAACTACACTGACAACTATAATTACAGTGAAAGTGAGTGAGAGAAAAAGAATGCCTGTCTTGGGGCCTGAGAGATAGCACAATAGTAGGACATTTGCCTTGCATGCAGCAGATCCAGGATAGATGGTGGTTCGAATCCCGGCATCTCATATGGTCCCACCCAGTGCCTGCCAGGAGCGATTTCTGGGCACAGAGCCAGGAGTAACCCCCTGAACACCACTGAGTGTGACCCAAAAATCAAACAAGCAAAAATAATGCTTTGAACACAGGTGGGGAGGAGGAAAATGGGGGGCATTGGTGGTGGGAATATTGCATTGGTGAAGGGGGGGTGTCCCTTTTCATAACTGAAATCCAACTATAAACATGTTTGTAATCACGATGCCTAAATAAAGATATTAATTTTGGTTTTTGTTTTTGTTTTTGTTTTTGTTTTTGGTTTTTGGGCTACAGCCGGTGACGCTCAGGGGTTACTCCTGGCTATTCGTTCAGAAGTTGCTCCTGGCAGGCACGGGGGACCATATGAGGAACCGGGGGATCGAACCGCGGTCCATCCTAGGTTAGCGCAGGCAAGTAGGCACCTTACCTCCAGCGCCACCGCCGGCCCCAAAGATATTAATTTTAAAAAACAAAACAAAACAAAAAAACAAAAAGAAAAAGAAAGCATGAGCAAAATGGAATCATAGCTAGAATGAGTATTATAGAACCAAGTGAAATTTTAGTGATCACAATAATTATGGGAGATGTTTCGGAATAAGTTATGGCTTGTGGCAAATGTTCTGACAGGGACAGAAACTGATGAGTAGAAACAGAGGTAGGAATTTCAGAGCAAACTCCTTTGGTAGCTAGAGGACTCAGGACCACACATCCCTGAAATGTCAGGGATCCTGAGCCCTCTCAGTTCAGCAATATAGGTAGCTACTAAACATTCCATTTCTATTTATATCTATTCCATTCCATTTCTCTCTGATAAGAAGAGAATTATTGTAGATCTACTTGATGGTGGTTCAGAATTTTGCTTCAATCTGATTAATAGAATATGCCAAAACAAATGCTCACATTTGGGTAATAAAACAACTTGTGCTGTAGGGCCTTAAGGGTTCCCCTCATCTTTTGTGGAACACTTAGGGAGAGCATTGTCTAATCCTGAGTAGCTTCCTGCCACAAAAGGGGGTGGAATTTCCTGCTCCATAGCCTTCTGCCCTCTAAAGAGTTGTGGGCAATCACCAGAACTTCTGATCCATTTCTTCAGCCTGGAGTCCTAATAGTGATTGGCATTTTTAGAAAAGAATTACACCTTTATTATCTGCTATTTCTGGAGGTTTTGTGAAGGTTCTAACATTGTTCAGAGGTGTGTCTTACTCCCCTTTTCTACCTACTACTACAAGCAACTATAGAGAGAACAAGGAACTATAAAGAGAGCAAGGAAGGAAGCCCCACTTGAACCAAATTGGTTAAAGGAAGTTAGTCTCATTGTTGGAGGAACTTTAAGGTCATGAGATTCAGGACAGGTTCTTAGACAGGGAGTCTGGATTTTGTACCTCCTTGAGGTTGGTGCCAGAGTTGGAAAGAACACCCCTCTTAGCTGTCCTGTGCATTTCCTTAGAGCAGCAGGAGCTTTACCAAACTGTTGAAGACTATGAGAAAGCTTATGCAAGGAAGAGAAGGGGCAGGCTTCCCCTTCACTTACCTTCAGCTTCATCAAGTCCTTTTAATGTAATTCGTATTTGTATTGGGGGTAGGGAGACCCAAAGAAGAAAAGAGTGCACCCCCTGCTTCTGAAGAACATATGTTGTGAGCAGTTGTGGGGGGCAAGATTCTGGTGAGGGCAGTTAAGTGTGGCAGAAGGTGGGACTCACTCCCTCATGGAAGGTCAGAAAGGGCTTGTTTCCAGAGTGTATTTCTCTGGGAATGAAAGGGAGCTCCATAGAAAAGAAGGGGAAGGCCCTCCTTTGGATGTATCTTCAAGAATAAAGACATAAAGATCTCAAGGCCCTCCTTTGGATGTATCTTTAAGAATAAAGACATGGGGCCAGCAAGGTGGAGCTAGAGGTAAGGTGTCTGCCTTGCAAGCGCTAGCCAAGGAAGGACCACGGTTCGATCCCTCGGTGTCCCATATGGTCCCCCAAGCCAGGGGCAATTTCTGAGTGCTTAGCCAGGAGTAAACCCTGAGCATCAAACAGGTGTGGCTGAAAAAAACAAAACAAAACAAAACAAAAAGAATAAAGATATAAAGATCTCAACTACCTTTCATCTTAAAGTATCTTTTAATTTTTAAATTACAGTTCAGGAAACATGGTTATGATGGTGTTAAAATCTATGATGTAGATGAATTTGAAGTTAATGAGCCCCACCACCACCAAAGTGCTCAACACATCCCACTTTATGTCACCCCAATTCATATCTTCATTGCCTTCCCCCTCCCCTAAATCTTGGTAATTTAAATTTTTTAGTCTAATAGCTGTAGTTTTTGAAAATAGTTTTTCTATCTGCAAAATGAGGTGAGGTACAGATTGGTGTGATGATTTCTAAGTCCCTTCTAGGATATCTGAGTATCTAACTCCCTGGAGGACAGTGAGGTGTAGGCAAAGAATATAGGAGCAAAGGGACAGAGACTGTGGAATAGAGCGAGGTCAGACCCAGTATGTAGGAGCCAAAGTGAGGGAGTCCATGAAAAACTGAAGAGGTTTAGTCAGAATGGCCAGAGGAAAGCTACAAAATTCAAAGAAGAGTGTGGATCCTCTGACTAGCGCCATGGAAGATTTGAAAATTCTGAGCTGAGCCAGAAGAGGGAGTGGTGGGTCTGGGATAAAGAGAAGCCAGGCTTGGGTGGGTTGGAACAGAATTAAGGGGAGATGTACTGTGTAAATTAACCTGGACTAAACTATAACACTTTGCTTTTCAAGACCCCTTTTACTTTCTTGTGCATGAACCCTTCTCTTTCTGTGTTCCTTCCCCCTTTGCCCTTCAAACTGCTTCAGTTTGCACCTGCACCCATTCAATTATAGTCTTTTCCTCATTGTTGTCATCCAGAAAGTCTTTGTGTTCTGGGTGCCATCCAACAATGTTTTCTCAATGAAACTTAAAAAAAGAAAAAACAGCTTAATTGGCTTAATTGAGGTACAGTGTTGGATATCGATTGGTTTTACCTTGACAATAATCCTGTCATAACTATGGCTTCTCCTACTTTACAACGAAATAATTGAAACATAAATTAACTCAAAACAGGGCATTATGACAGTGGTAGGGAGTTTACCTTACATGTGGCTGACCCACAACGATCCCGGGTTTGATCCCTGGCATCCCCTTTGGTCCCCCACGCTAGGAACAATTTCTGAGCAATATCCAGGAATAACCCCTGAGCATCACCAGATGTGGTCCCCCAAAAAATAAATTAAAAATTTAAAAAAAAGGAAATAGGTTAAAAAAAACTGGGCAGTATGATTCTACAGCTGGTTGATTTCATCAGAGTCACACTGGTTTCCATCACTGAATATTTCAGGAGTGCTTTTATATACCTTTCCAAAAGTAAGTTATCAAACCAGAACACCATCAAAATGCAGAAATCCCTCCATTTCCTCTTCCTTGTACCATTTTCATCCTTTGTACCCCCTCTGAAATCAGTTTTGTGATTTCATCCCAAAACTTAGTCAAGGCCTTTGTTACTTATTGATTTGCCCCTTCTCTTTTCTCTGTTGATGTTGGTATTGCAATGATTGGGGTTCTCACTTGCCCTTACAAGTGCTCACACCAATGCTCACACACTTGGCAACGTAGAGTTGCCAGGATAGGCACAGTCACTGGTGCAGGGGCTCCTGGACCAACATCCAACACCATTCATATTGTTCCATATATCAAGATTTTGTCTTTCCTAATAGCTTAGTATATCTCATTATATATACATACCAACATCGTTGCCCACACTTTTGTCTGCCTCTATGCAGGAAACCCGCACTCAGGTTTAGACATTTTCTGGGTGATAGTCACCTTTGACTGGACTCATTTTTTGTGTGTTTTAGGAAATGAGGAGGATGAGGAAAGCGGTGAGGACAGGTTGGACATACCTGTCAGAGGCCCTGGGCCCAAGATTCCAAAGAAGATGGCTTCTGAAGCTCATCTTACCCAGAGGCTCTCAAAAAGCAAGAATCGACGGATGCTGTCCAACAAGCCACAGGACTTCCAGGTACAGAGACTCCCTTGGCCACAACCTAGCTTGACAACTGTATAGTCCAGATAGGAACAATGGTGAGTTTGGGGGTGAAAAACAACTTCCTGAGAACAGTGGAAAAGGGAATCAGTATGTAAACTCCATTTTCAGCCTGGATGGAGGAGATGGAGTTATTAAGTTAAAAAAAAAAAAGACTATAGAAACGTGAAGCTGTAATTTTCATTCCTTTGGTGATAAAAGAGACAGCTAGCAGAAAAACCAAAGCATGGCAATGCATTTTTCTTTTTCATAGCTTTGGTTGCACTCTTTGGCTAGGAGTCAGCTAAAGGCTGAATTCATCCCTTCCACTGATCAGGAAGAGCAGGTAGAAAGGAGGCTGTGGTCTGAGCTGCAATGGCATCAGCTGCCCTGCCCTTTCTTGCACTAGCATTGGGCTCTTCTGACCAAATCACTGCCCTTGGTTTCTGCAACTCAACTCTACTTTCCTTCTCGGTTATGAACACCCACAACTCCTCTCAGTGTGTGAGCCCTGGTGGAGTGTAAAGTGGTCCTGATATCCCAGAAATCCTTATACCATTGATGGGGAAGGATTGGTGACAACATCCTTCTGTGCTTGCAGATTCGTATCCGAGTGATTGAGGGCCGGCAGTTAAGTGGCAACAATATAAAGCCCGTAGTCAAAGTTCACGTCTGTGGACAAACCCACCGCACAAGGATCAAGAGAGGAAACAATCCCTTCTTCGATGAGGTAAGGAGGAAATAACTCCCTGTTCAGTGAATTGGTTCTATTCACCTTCTTACCTTCCACACCACCTGTCTCCTGATCCCAGCAGAGAGGAACATGCAAGCAAGCATAACATGTAAAAAAAAAAAAAAAAATTCAGGTCAGCATTCCAGCCTCAAGCTAGCTAGGTTGGGAAGTGCAGGGACTTGGAACCCTTGGTTTCCAACTGATTTCTTGGCACCTATCTTTTTAGGTAATTTATCACCAGTGGTGCCCTTCCTAATGAATTCTTATATTCTAAGATGTAGTAGATGATACTCAGATTTTGTGTTTTGTTTTGTTTTCCTATTTGGTGAGGTGTATAAGGGTTGACTGTGTGTGACGAAGTAACTTGCCTGTTGCATTGCATTTCAATTTTTCATTTTCTTTTCTTTGGTGTTGGTGTGGCAATGAACAGGAATGACATACACTTTATTTTTAATTCATAATTTTAATTGAATCACCATGAAATAACAGTTAGAAAGTTGTTCATGGTTGAGTTTCAATCATATAATGCCCAATATTCATCCCTTCAACTAGTGCACAGTTCCTGCAACCAGTGTCCCCAGTTTTCCTCCCACCCCCACCTGACCTCTGAGACATATTTTCTTACTCTCTCTCTCTCTCTCCCTCCCTCCTTTTTTCCCTTTGCATATCAGTTTACCTCTTTTCAGCCCCCAGTTCTCGTCCAGAGTGATCATTATCAACTATCATCGATACAGTGGTCCCTTCTCTACCCTAACTGCACTCCCATCCTCTTTGTGATGAGCTTCCTACCAGGGACCAGTCCTGTGGCTCTTATCTTTATGTTGTCTTTGAATATTATTACAGATTACCATATATGTATCTATCCCACAAGTGCATGTGATCATTCTATATCTATGATAGCACTTACTTTACTTACTTTACCAAAGGTGCCCATAACCTAACACGGCTAGTTTTGGTGCTGGAGTTTATACCCTTTGTTATGACATCGAGGATCATACACAATGAGGAACTCAAGGCATGCAGAGTAATGTCAAGACTGAATTCACAACCTCATGCCTGCCAGTGAGCCACATGTTCAACTTATTTAAGGGACAACAAATTGATATATCTATAAAAAAAAATTCTGTACATAAAGGAAAATTATGAGCCAAAAGAACACTCTACTTCCTTTCCATCAATGGAATTTTCAGCCTAGTCCTTCTGACCATTCTAAGGACAGTCCTCACACACACTGTTTTTACAGCTATCATGAATGTCATGTAACTTAAGGGCAGTACTGCCAATAGAAACTGGTTTCAGGAATTTTCTGTCCCGCTATACTGTGCTGTAGAAACATGCTTCTAAGATGCTGTTGAATATCTGATTTTTCGTATTCTGAGATTTCTGCATAACCTGTTCTTTCTTTTCTGAGTCCAGAGCTCTTTTCAGTTTTAGACACAGTTTCTCTTCTTTTCTTTTAATTCCTTATAGCTTCTAATACCATCCCCAACTTTTGCTCTCTTGTTTTCCACCTTGAATCCCAACAAAAATTAGTTTCTTATACCCTCTGTCCCCATTCTTCCTCTTTTAGCTTTGCAGAAGGTTCCACTTTCTTCTCACCATAATCTCCTCCTTAGATAAAACACAGGCAATAATGCAGAGCTATCATTGAGGGCCAATGCCCACAGAAGAATAGGGTGTGCACTGAAATGGAACAGCTTGCATGGAAGACTGAGTCACTTGGAGAACAAAACTTAAATTTTAGGGGAAGTTGGTGTGGATGTCAAAGGCTTAATGTATATAGCAATGAGGAAGCATCTCCTAATTCAAGATTATGAACATTTTCTATAAAATAACTGGTCTTGATTTAAAAAAAACAAGCAAGAAAAATATATAGGTATACTGTTTTACATAAAAGGAAACTGAAGAGGCTAAAGGAAGTATTAGATCTTTGTGTGGAATATAATTAATACAAAATAAAGAAGAATCAAGGAGGTCACTCAGGAATTGGGGTGTGTGCCTGGCATGCACAGTTCCTCTAGTTTGATGCATACCATGGCATGGCACCCTGAACCCTGCCAGGTGTATCCACAGAGCCCTCTGAGGACTGCTGACATGTCTTGGTAGCCTCCAGCACTATCGAACCCCAGAAATACCCTATGGACTAGCATTGAACCATCTGATATATGTTGGCTGCTTATTAATAAGTCTGGCCTGAGGGCCCCCTAACCATTGCCTGTGAGACTCCCAAAGAATAAAATAATCAACTAAAGGCTGAAAAATAACATTATTTTAAGACAATAGTAGATCTGTTAAGATTTTCAATATATTTAGGTCTGAGATATCTAGGATGAGATAATAGTGCTGTGATTACACAGAAAGGAGACAAATGCAAATTATTTTAAAGAAGTACAGTGTTTTGATTATCTGATTTTTTTATTTGATTACCTCAGATTATCTGTCAAATAGTTTGAGGTTTTGATTTTTTTCTAAGGGGGAGGAGCACATTAGGCTATGATTAGTAGCTACTCCTGGCTCTGCATTTATGATTTATTCCTGGTGGCTCTCAAGGGTCCACTTGGGTTGTTGGGGATTGAAACCAGGTCAGCTACATGCAAAACAAAAACCCTGCTTGCTATACTGTCACTCCAGATCCAAATAGTTGAGATTTTAGAAAGTAGAGATAGGGGTCAGAGAGATAGTTTAGTGGATTGGCAGGCTTGGAGAACCATATCCCAGATGACCAACCAAACCCAGGTTGGTCATCTGGGATATGGTTCTCCAAGCCTGCCAATAGTGATCTTTAAGTGCAGAATTGGGAGTAAGATCAAACCACTACCTGATGTAGTATTCTAAAATACCACACAAAAGTAAAAATTAAACCACACATCTTTGGTCATTCTTTCCATTTTTTTCTGTAGATTTGAAATACTGTTAAATGTAAAACTGAGGGTTAAAGTATAATTTTTAAGTAAATGCATTATTTTTTCCTTAGAATTCATCTATTAGGGTGACATGGTACCAGTTCTTAATATTTTTTCCAAAAATTAATCTTCTTTTTTGTTTTGTTTTGTTTTTGTTTTTGTTTTGGGGCCACACCCTGCAGCTCTCAGGGGTTACTCCTGGTTCTGAGCACAGAAATCAC
>PVKC010046498.1:0-11220 GCA_004027635.1 Crocidura indochinensis
TCCCATCAAGGTAGACACATGGGGTTTATTTTATTATGAGAGAGAGGGTGGGGGCTAGCAGTCTGGGAAGAAAGAAGGCAGGAGGGCAGCAGAGACTTTATTTAGAAAGCCAGCTTTTACATATCATGCTCCTCAAGGATTTAGAGCCATGCTGGAAGGGAATAAATCCTTCTAGTGTCAGGGACATAAGGCATTGTCAAGCTGCCTGGGAGACAATGCGATCATAAAGTCTTAGAGCCAAAATACCTCCAGTCACCTCCGTAAGAAAATAATCCGCTCTCAAGTGATGCTTTGAAGTTTAATGGAGTTGCTCCCTCTGCACTAAGTGAAATCCAGGGTTGTTTCTGGCTATTGAGGCAAGGCTACAGAGAGGTTGGGTTGTTGGGGGAGAAGGTGCTTATTTCTTTATGGCGCCCATTGGAAGAACTGGTCAGTAAAATGTGACAAAGAGTGGTTCCTCTCTGGGACCTAAGTATAACTAACTACCCAGACAGGTAAAATGAATATCAAGACCAGGTTCTAAAAGTCAAATGTTGCAAATGCATCTGTCTTGGAGACCAGAGGTGGGGAGGGGCTTTTGTCTTCATCTTATTAACATGCATGAGGTGCCAGGAAAGCCATGACAATCGGATTAATGTCTCAGGTACAGGAGAGAGAGAGAGTCATCTGCTAGGGCTCCACAGAGTTTATGGGGCTCCCTATTCCACTTTTCTATTCATTGTGGGATTCAGTGAGGGGGTAAAAGCTCCGAAAGATAAGATTCTGTTCAGAAGAAAAGAGAGTCTGGTCTCATGTACGCCAGAACAGAGATTCCAACATCATCAGCCAGGATCTGACCTTTGGGGACCTGGCAGTTCTCTGCTACAATGACCAGAGAGATTCCTCAACACAGAGCTTTGTTAAGGGAACAAAGGGGTTTAAGTGGGAAAGAACTAAAACTTGTAAGGAGAATGGTTCACATTTCTGTTTACATCACAAGGAGAGGTCAAGGAAGGCTTCTTTTCAACAAAGAATTGATGGTAATCTTTTTTTTTCTTGTTTGGTTTTTGGGTCACACCCGGCAGTGCTCAGGGGTCACTCCTGGCTCCATGCTCAGAAATTGCTCCTGGCAGGCACGGGGGCCCATGTGGGGCACCAGGATTCGAACCAATAACCTTTTGCATGAAAGGCAAATGCCTTGCCTCCATGCTATCTCCCGGGCCCCGATGGTAATCTTTACGTAGATTAATCCATTTGGTTCTGGTCCAATCTGGATCCTTCTTGGGTGTTTCTTTTATGGCTCTTAACACAAAACAGATGGGAAACTATTAATATTAATATTCTTTAATAAAGGAGCTTTTTGCTAATGCACCTTTCCCCAAAGGTTAGCTTTTAAGGATTGAGTTATAATTAACTGGATTCTATAGGAAGTACCTTTTCTACTATAATATGTAGTATGTGTCTCTAGTAGCTGGTTTTGCTGACATGTCTGAGGTACATTCAAGCCTGAGTGCAGTTGACCTCTATCTGAGATGGATGAGGCTTTGTAAAACGTACAGGAATGCAGAGAGAAAGGACCATTAGGCTGCACTGCAGTCTACATTGAAGTTCACATTGGGGTGGTCCTGTGGAGGACTATAAGGACAGTTGATGATTTTGGAAGGAGAATGCTGAATGTGAATGACAGAGAAACTAAATTTTAGGTACTTATGGACCTGTGGCCTATTTAGTCTCTTGAATCTGGATCCATTTTAGTATATTCTAATGGGCAGGTCATCTACCCAACACAGGAAGCTATTAGTAAAATATTCCTACAGAACATGGATATTTGATATTTTCAAATCTTTAAATTAGGAGGTGAAAAATAAAATGAGCAAAACAAATACAAATTTTTGAGCATGAATAGGATACTTGGTGATGTGCATGGATTCATTTTACTATTAGAAGATTGTAAAAGAATCCATTAGATAAAGAACCAAAGGTGTCCTTGGTTTGACTGGGAACTGAGGCATTGATTCAATTGATTTGAGGCCAGAACCAATCATTGGCCAGTTGAAACCTAGAAGATTTCATGTTTCTTGGAAAACCTTGTTTACTAAAATTCAAACTGGACATTTGATGAGCCTACTAAATAATTATAAAACTAATATTATGATCCCTAATTGATCCATAAAAAGCATACCAACTAATGAGTGGAATCCATTAGGGTTTGACAATGAGTGGAGATGATCAGATTTTTTTTTCATCTTTCTACCTTTGACCTCCAAATATAAAGATTTGAATGTATCAAATATCTGTATTCAACAAGAGTTCTTGGCATATGATCTTCCTATTAGGATATATTTAAAATGGGTCCTTTGTTTATCTTCTTGATAAATGATCAATGAATTTCTGTCTCTGAAACCTAAAGGATGAATTGGAGTTAATGAGGCAAAGGATAGGTGGAGATAACAAGCTCCCTCTAACATATTCAGGAAAATGAGTACTGCATTCAAAATTCCACACAATAAATATCACCTTGATTTCAGCTTGTTGAAGTTATGACATGATAAAGGAATGACAAGAAATTGATTCATCAAAAATCCTTGTAGGTCAATCTAAAGAATTTAGATGATGAAGGTCTTTAATAAATCTAAAATTGGAAAACAAAGTGACATGCTCAGATTTGAAGCTGAGCAGTTAATGATGATGGAGGGTTTGAGATCTTTTAGGAGATCATTGGATGATGCAGACAAGAAATTACGCACATTTAAGGGTTTGGCTGCAGTTATGGAGAAGATCTTATATAAAAATATTATGGGTCTGGCATGATTATTCTACAGTTAGGGTGGTAGATATTAAGGGATTAATTATGAAGATTAGTATCAGTTATTATAGGGGCAAGAAAGTCCCACAAAATGTTGGAGTACAGGGTAAGCCAGTGGAGTTATTGGATGTGAGATGATTGGGTCTGAGCTGACAGTCCAAATATCAGTCTGAGTTTTACAGCCAGGAAGTCTGATAGTCAAAGCCAAGGACAAGTTTTCTAAAGGAAGCTTAGATAAAAGGGCTTTGGGGGGAGGGTTACAGGCCTGCAGGCAATAGACCATAACTGCATGTCAAGGTCACAGGCACCCAATGGGTGCCCGAGCCCATCCTCTACTATTTCAGCTGATGCAGACCCCAAGACCCTATACCACTCGAGAGATCTAAAGGTTAACAATGATGGTTTGATGGTTTGATGCCTCTGTAACCCTATTAACAGAGCCTGAGTGCTCAGTAAGGGGTTGTTGGTCACATGCAAGGTTCATGTCCTATCCACTGTATTATTTTTTCAACCCCTTAGAAGCATTTTTAGTGACAGTTTGTCTTTATAAGAAGTGATGGTTGAGTGTTTTTCCATTCAGGGAGTTGCCAAAGTGCAAAACATGCAGATGCTTTTTTGCTATTTGCAAAAAAGTCATCCCATAAAGCAAATCCAGTGATTATTACCATTCTCTAGGTAATGCAGGAGGAAGGGTGTGGAAGAAATAACTTTCCCAAGTTATGCCAACTAATTAGTGAAGATTCAGAAGATAACAGCCAACCTATATGGTTCTTGGACTTAACTAAACTGACAAATAGCTAAGAAAACCAGAATACAGGCTGGGTAGGGCACTTACCTTGAACTCAGCCATCCTCAATACCTGTATGGTCATCCAAGCCCTGAGTCCTGCCATGAGTGACCCCTAACACAGAATAAGCCCTGAGCACTTCAGGGAGTGGACCGATATCTCTCCCTTCAAAGAACCCCAGGTTATATAAATGATATAGATATAGTCAAGAAACCTAGGAACAAGCCCAGAATTTCAGGCATCTATGATGTCCTGCAGTCAACCCAAAACTGCTTTCCCAGTTTCAGAGACACCTCTTGGTTTCTTTTTCTCTTTTCTTTTTCCTTTTTCTTTCTTTTTTTTTGTTTTTTTTTTGTTTGCTTGTTTGTTTGTTTTTGGGTCATACCTGGCAGTGCTCAGGGGATTCTCCTGGCTCTACTCTCAGAAATCACTCCTGGCAGGCTCAGGAGACCATATAGGATGCTGGTATTGGAACCATCGACCTTCTGCATGCATGGCAAAGGCTTTACCTCCATGCTATCTCTCCAGCCTCACCTTTTGGTATTTTTAGTGTACCAAATTCTTCTCTATTTCTAGATGTGCTATTTGTTCATGACATCAGTTTCTTACTGTGTCCAGGAGGGCTCTTGCACCAAAAGATCTCAGATCGAAGAGCAGATGGAGAGAAATAAAAGGAGCCCCCCTTTGCTCCCAATGGCTGCTCTCTGGAGGTCTGCCTGAGGCAGCTGTCTGGAAAACTGTCAACAAAAAGTGTGTGTGTGTGTGTGTGTGTTCACTGCTGTTATGCACATGAGTAGGTCCCACCTCACTATTCTATTAACAGAGAAGCCCCCAAATATATTTTGACATTGCTGCCATGAATAGTCTCTGTGTAAACTGCACTGTGAGACTTTTGATCCTTAAATACAAACCACCTCTCCCTCTCCTTTCAGCTCCCTCATTTTTGTAACCTATTTCTTATTTAATCTAATCATGACTCCTAGGTCCTCCTCTCTGGAGACCCTAACTTGCCCTTTGGTAGCATCGAACCTACCACCTGCATATGACAAAGAAGGAACAGGTGTGTCCAGAACTGAACAGTTATAGGCATGTTCAGAACTCACCACCCCACTGCCTCTGTGATTTGGGGATGACTGAACTGGGATCATTACAGGCTCAGGAGAAAAATGTTCCCACTCGCTTAAAGCAGGAAGATTGGAAATATTACCCACATTTAAGGGTAAATCCTTTATATCAGAGAGAGTAACTAGAGAAACAGTTCAGTCATGGAGTAATGAGGATCCACAGCGCCTGGCCTCCAGCTTAACTTCACCTTCATTTTTATCTGACTGCACCTTTATTCAGATGGGAATTCCTTTCTCTCTCCTCAAAGCCTCCATCTCATTCCTCAGCTCTGGATCTAGTGGGCTGTACTCATCAACCCTGGCCATGCAATCCTTGTGTTCTCTTTACATATATTTGTATTCACATATACAATCTAATCTGTCTTTTTCTTAGGCTGATCTGTCTAAGATTTATATTTTTTGGGGGGCACACCCATTTGATGCTCAGGGGTTGTTACTCCTGGCTAAGCGCTCAGAAATTGCCCCTGACTTGGGGGGACCATATGAGACTCTGGGGGATCAAACCGCGGTCCTTCCTTGGCTAGCGCTTGCAAGGCAGACACCTTACCTCTAGCGCCACCTCATGGACCCCAGGTTTATCTTAATGTATAACAAATCTAGGCAGATCATAGAGGGGAATTGGGAGGAGGGGGATTTCCCTCCTATCCCTATAGTGGATTTCTACAAAATATTCACTTAACTGAGTAAATAAAATGGAGCACAATTTTATTTTTATTTAAAAAATATCTTTCTATAGGGGCCACATTCAGCTAGGACTCTTTCAGGTAGTGCTGGGGGTAGGTAGGCAGTGCAGTGATAGGGATCAAGCTCAAGGCTTCTAACCTTTGAGGCCTGTGACCTTCCACTTAAGTCCACATCCCAAACTCTCAATCCTACTTTCATGATCTGTATTTGCTTGCCCTCGGTTTTATCTCTCCAAAGATCTCCTGAATTATTCAATCTGGTTAATATTTAAAAAATCAGATCACATCATAACTCAGTGGTAATATAATCCTTCAGAATCTTTTATTAATTAACTTAGTGATTTAACAACACCGGACTTTACAGACATTTTATAGGACTTGGCTAATATTTCATTTTTATCCTCAGCCTATTTCCCCACCCCCTCATCTGAAATAATTTTTACTAGCATCCATGCAGCACTTTTTCTCCCTCCTAATCAATATTAATTTCACTCAAGATCATATTTTGAGACAGAGCTGTTTTCCAGGTTCACATTTGGAGATCAAGGGCTAGTTTGTAGATGCATGCTTTCAAAGAAAATCTCTTAGGAAAGCAATTATCTGCCAGCCAGAGAAACGGTGCCAACACTGGGGTCTTAGCACTCGTACACTGAAACACTCCTACACTGGGAGATTTCAGACACAGAGGACGTGGTTACTTTCTGAGGGTAGTTGTTTCAGTTCAAATGAATCGAGCAGGCATGGGAGTATATGGAGCTGAGGGAAGGAGTGCATCACCCAAAACACTGTACAATAGACAGATCAGAAATTGACATTGGAAAATATCTCTCTAAGCTCTCAGAATCAGTTGCTAGTTTGTGGGGACTAAGATCATTCATGAGAAGGGTAAGTGGTAGAAACAAAAATGGCAAACATCCCCAAATGGATAACTCTCAGGAACTATGCAGTGATTCAAGAGCACATCTTTGGCTATTTGTCGGACACCTTTTTCTAACTGCCAGTTTGTATTCTGGGGGTCATATCCAGTGATTTGGGGATTACTCTTTGCAGTGCTTTAAAGACCATTTCTGTTTCAGGAATGAATTTTGGGTTGGTAGTGTGAAACCTGTCTTAATCTCTCTATTATTTCTCCAGCCTCCAAGTTCTTTCTTAATTCAGGATATTGGATATTCTATAAAACTTAAAAGGGTTTCAGAAATGTTCAAAATTAAGATGATAATAGGGTGATCTTAATTCATCATTTAAAAAAGCCAAGAAATTGGTGGACAATTGCAGAAAAAAAATGATAGCTATTCTTTCTGGAAGTGCATTTTGAAAATTCAGAATAAGCCTTTTTTTTTTACTTCTTTAATTTTGGGGTCAAGAGAATGCCTTCCATTGAGTAATTATTGCAAAGCACATATGGGAGAGAAAATGGAGATAGGTCCTTATAAAGAGAATGCAAATTGCATGGTGGGTGATTCAAAAAGGAGGCTTCTGATTCATACTGAGTCAGGAGGGGATAGAGCTGGAGAAAGAATGATATCCAGTAGACTACAATGGGCACTTCATCCATTTCTCCATATGTCTGAATTAATCTTTTTCTTTTTTCCATTCTCTGAAACAGTGCAATGGAAATTTCTCCTGCAAGCAATCATTTTCTCCCCTTTCTTTCCCTTTCTCCTCTTCCTTCTTCTCTTCACTCTATCTCTCTCCAGATTCCCTCCAGAATACTGTTGATTTTTTGAAATTACAAAATTATTCTTTAGACATTTTTTGGTGGAGGGTGGAGTAGATGGATGTATACCCTCAGATATTCTTGCCTATTAAATACTTTTCACTAGCACACTTGTTAATGGGATTTTAAAATATAATTTTATCTATAAAAGTGTATCTCTGAACAAGTTAAAAATTACCTTCTTTAACTTGCATATGAGGAGAATCAGTGATCCTGATGCTAGAGTACATGACAAGAGCAGAAGTAGAGTTCCCAGTCCCCTCTTTGTTTTTTTGAACCACACCCAATGCTGCTCAGTGCTAACTCATGGTTCTGTGCTCAGGGATCAATTCAGGCAGGAAAATCATATGAGGTGGCTAGATCCGCTGCATGCAAGGCAGTACTCTATCAGCCATACTATGGCTCAGACCCAGATTCCCCTTTTTATTTCAGCCCCACTCCCCATTCTGACTCCCCTGCATTATTATGTGAGTTACCTCACTACTCTCACCCATTCACTCTTGCACTCAGTAATTCACTCTCCAAATAGTTGCTCCAGTGGCCTTTTTAAAATGCAGATCTGATCTCGCCATATCGGGCATAAATGACTTCACTTAGCTCAGGGGATAAAGAACAACATGTTTTATGGTTCCACAAGGACTATGGGTTGTGTCAGCTTGTCTCTGGTTTCATTTTACGTTGTGGGCCCCTGTGTTTTCCAATCTAGCCATGTGACAGCTTGCTCAGACACCATTTTTCTCTGCTATTTCCTACCAATCTCCGGTTCCCTCTGCTCAGAAGATCTTGCCGGCTTCTTTTCTATCTTCGGGTATTAGCTCAAACATTGTCCTGTTCTGTTTTGCTTTTGTTTTTGTTTTTTGTTTTTTTTTGGAACTTTACTCTGATCACACGTCCCTCTGGGTTCAAATCCTCTCTTGTATCTTCCCAGTACTCTGTAAAAACGCTACTGTCATGAATATGAAACAATGCATAGATGTTACATATAGTAGATTCAGATTGATCTCGTCAATAGACATCAAGCTCTAGGAGGCCAAAGGCTAGGACTTTATTGATTCACAATTGTAATCAGTAGGTGTTTCAACAGTTCATTAGACACTACTAGCAACAGTTGACTTAAAAATGTGATTCCCTTCTGTGTCTCATCAAGATAAAATTGGCACCTGGACAATTTAATGATTTTTTCTAATAATATCTTTATGTAAAAACCAAAGATACTAAATTTTCTGTAGTTGGGGTTCAATTATAAAATCTACACCTTCTTCAGTAGTGCAACCTTCCTGATATCAATACCCATTCCTTCCCTCACCTACTCCCTACCTGTTTTCAAAATAGGCATTCTATTTCTATCACTCACTACCATTGTCATGATAGTGATTAATGTAGTTATTTCATTAACTACACTTGCCAATCTTTGTGGTAAACTTCATATCATGGATTGATCCTTCCAGTTCTCACCTCTATTGTCTCTGAATATTATTACCATACTATCTTTTATTTTCCTTAAATCTCAATGATGAATGAGACTATTCTGTGTCTACCTCTCTCCCTCTGACTTATTTAACTCGCATGATAATTTTCATGTGCATCCACATAGGAAATTATCAAGACTTCATTTTTTCCTAACAGTTGCATAGTATTTCATTGTGTATATGTATCACAGTTTCTTTAGCCTCTCATCAGTTTTTGGACATCTAGGTTGTTTCCAATTTCTGGCTATTGTAAATAAAACTGCAATGTACATAGGCACACAGAGAGCATTTTTGTATTGTGTTTTTGTGTTCCTAGGGTATATCTCTAGGAGTGGTATTGCTGAATCATATGGGTGCTTAACTTCCAGTCTTTTTGAGAAATTCCTTATTGTTTTCCAGAAAAACTGGACTGGAGGACATTGTTAACAGAAGGGAGAAGAGTTCCATTCTTCCCACATCCCACCAGCACTAATTTCTCTTGTTCTTTGTGATGTGTGCTAGTCTCTGTGTCATGAGATGATATTTCTTATTGTTTTGATTTGAATCTCCCAGATAACTAGTGATGTGGAGCATTTTTTTTTCATCTGCCTTTGGGACATCTGTATTTATTCGTTGAGAAAGTGTCTGTCCAGTTCTTCTCCCCATTTTTTGATGGGGTTAGATGTTTTTTCTTGATAAGTTTTATCAGTGCCTTGTATATCTTAGATATTAGTTCCTTATCTGATGTGTATTGGGTAAATAGTTTCTTACATTTTATGGGTGTCCTTTGTATACTCATCACTATTTCCTTTAAGGTGCAGAAGCTTCTCAGTTTAATGTAGTCCCATTTGCTTATCTTGCCTCCACTTATTTGGACAGTGGTGTTTCTTCCTTAAAGATGCCTTTAGTCTCAATGTCATGGAATGATTTGCCTATGTTTATATATATGTTTATATATTATAGTTTTGTGTTTTATCAACGTCTTTAATCCATTTGGATTTGACCATTGTGCATGTGTGTTAGATGGAGATCTGAGTTCACTATTTTGCATGTGCCTGTCCAGTGTCGCAATAATATTATGGAAAAGACTTTTCTTATTCCACTTTGTATTTCTTGCCCTTTATCAAAGATTAATTGATTGAATTCCTGGGAAATATTCTTTAAATACTCAAGTCTATTCCATGGCTATGAGGGTCTGTCTTTATACCAGTAACATGTTGTTTTAATAACTATAGCTTTATAATACAATTTAAAGTTGGGGAAAGTGATGCCTCTCATCTTCTTTTTCCTAAGGATTGCTTTAGCTATTCTTGGACATTTATTATTACAAATAAATTTCAGGACTGTTTGGTCCACTTCTTTGAAGAATGTCATGGGTATCCTTAGAGGGATTTCATTAAATCTGTACAATATTTGGGGAGAATTGCCACTTTAATGAAATTAATCTTCCCAATCCATGAACAGAGTAAGTGTCTCCATCTCATTGTGTCCTCTCCTCTTTTATTTCTTGAAGTAGTGTTTTGTAGTTTACTTTGTATAGGTCTTTCACATCTTTTGTTTTGTTTTGTTTTGTTTTTGGGCCACACCCGGTGACGCTCAGGGGTTACTCCTGGCTATGTGCTCAGAAGTCGCTTCTGGCTTGGGGGACCATATGGGACACGGGGGGATCAAACCACGGTCCGTCCTATGCTCGCACAGGCAAGGCAGGCACCTTACCTCTAGCGCCACCACCCGGCCCGGTCTTTCACGTCTTTAGTTAAGTTGATTCCAATTCATTTAATTTTCTGTGGCACTAATGTGAATGGGGTAGTTTTTTTTATGTCCATTTTTTCTCTATCATTATTTCTGTATAAGAAGGCTATTGATATTTGTATGTTAATTTTGTAGCCTGCCAGTTTGCTATATGAATCTATTGTTTCTAGGAGTATTTTAGTAGAGTCTTTAGGGATTTCTAAATATAATATTATGACATCTGCAAACAGTGAAAGCTTGACTTCCTTCTTTCCCATCAGGATCCCCTTGATATATTTTCTTGCCTAGTTGCTATAACAAGTACTAACAGTATTAAGTTAAATAGGAATGGCAAGAGGGGAAAGTCTTATCTTCTACAAGATTTTAGAGGAATGGCTTTTAGTTTGTCTTTATTAAGTATAATATTTTCCATGGACTTCTGGTAAATGGCCTTGACTATATTCAGAAAAGTTCCTTTCATTACCATCTTGTTGAAAATTTTTTATCATGAATGATTGTGGACCTTATCAAGTGATTTCTCTGCATCTATTGATATGATCATATGGTTTTTATTTTATCTTTTGATGGCATGGTGTATTACATTGATTGATTGGCATATGTTAAAACATTCTTGCATCTCTGGAATGAAACTTACTTGATCATGGTGTATGTGAGGCATTGGATCCTATTTGCTAGGATTTTTGTTAAGGATCTTTGCATCTGTGTTCATCAGGAATATTAGTTTGTAGTCCTCCTTTTTGGTGGCATCTCTGTCTGCTTTTAATAATAGGATCATGTTAGCTTTGTAAATAACTATTTAGGAGTGTTTCTGTTTCTTTAATTTCCTGAAAAAAATTGGCAATAGGTCCTCTTGAAAGGTTTGAAAGAGGGAGCCGGGAGGTGGCGCAGGAGGTAAGGTGCCTGCTGCCTTGCCTAGGACGGACC
>PVKC010046499.1:0-11203 GCA_004027635.1 Crocidura indochinensis
GCTTCCAGCCCGATTTTGTTGTTGGCACTGTATATACTCTCTTGAGCCCTGCTAGCTGTAGGCCCCACTCCAATATAGAGGTCTGCAAGGGAGAAGACACGGAGAAGGAATGTTTCCTGACCTTTTGTCTTATGTTTTGGGGCCACACAATGATGATCAGGGGTTGCTCCTGGCTCCACACTCAGGAGTTATTCCTGGCTATGTTCATCGGATCATATTGGATGCCAGGGATCCAACTGGGTTTCATGGTATGCAAGACAAATGCACTACCCACTATACTATCACTCAGACTTCTACTGGTCTGTCTTGCTGGTTTCGTGAAGTAGCATCTTTTGATCTTCTGTGGCTCTTCTCACCTAGTTTCCATCCATCCTGTATTCTCCCATTCCTATTGGTTGACCTAGCTTTGTGGTTCTCCTGTTCATGCACTTTTTACCTGTGCTCCCTTGGAATCCTCTGGAGACCCATATGAGGGGGCCATATGTCTCCCTCACCCTGTTGGGAAATGCTGCCTTAGAACACATGCAGGAGGAAGGAAAGCAGAAGGCAGGATCAGCTGGTGGGAGCCTGATCCTTCCTCTCTGTCCCCTTAGTTCAAAGTGTACCTTGGTATTGTAGGGAAATGATGCTGTGGCCCCCACACTCTGTTCTTGCCTGCCTTAATGCTATCCTGAATAAGTGTTTGCTATTAGGCCAACTCTTGGTGTTTTCTTACTTAAGTCTCATGTAAAAAATTTTGGGGGGCAGGGGAGATGGAATGGTGTCTTCCAAACAGCCCTTAGAAGACCGCCTTGGGGCCCGGGAGATAGCATGGAGGTAAGGCATTTGCCTTTCATGCAAAAGGTCATCGGTTTGAATCCCGGTGCCCCATATGGTCCCCTGTGCCTGCCAGGAGCAATTTCTGAGCATGGAGCCAGGAGTAACCCCTGAGCACCGCTGGGTGTGACCCCCCCCAAAAAAAAAACCACAAAAAAAAAAAAAAAGAAGACCGCCTCAATGTTGGGAATTATCAGAGCTACCCCGGTGGTGGTTGGAGGTATCAAGCAGTACCAGGGACTGAACTGGGATCTGCTTCATGCAAGAAGCCTTAGCCCCTGAACCACCTCTCTAACATCCAGTCCCCTGCTGTGCTAAATGCTCAGTGTTTTCTTACAATGCCGATGATTCTCCTTGACAGAAAAATGGATATTCCTCAGTGTACATCCACTGAGAAAATAGGCCAATGAATGTTTAATCCCTTCAATTATCATACACTGAGTTATTTAAGCAGAGGTAGAAAATGCACGCCAGGGCCCGGCATGAATGATTGATTAGACCTCGATTACTGTTACCCGAGCCCCACTTTCTTTGTTATGAAGTGAGTGTTGACAGCACTGGAGCACGTGTCCTTTTTTTATTTTTGTCTACTTGTAAAACGCATCCAAGATAGGTGACACTTTGTCTTGACCAGCCAAATGCCAGCAGAGACTTTGGGTTTGTGGCCACATTGTGTTTGCAAGACTGAAGATGTTTCAAGTTGCTTTACCAGGGTATGAGGCAGCAGCTGTAACTCAGCCACTAAAACAAGGCCCACAAGTTGGTACATTGCCTCAGCTGTCAGAAGCCCTTGCTGCCACCTTTGACTTTCCACATTGAAGACCATCCTTTCAGAGTGGTGGCCTTTGAGATCTTGGGGGACTTAATCCATCATGAAATTGTAAGACCTAAAGGATGAAGATGCTTCTGAGGCCCAGAGTATCCCAAGATCTTCAGTGAGTGAGAACGTGGATTGCCAGAGGAGGGAAGTAGACTGCAGAGGCAAAGCGCCAGCTTCCAAGGAGACGTGCATGATATTTTCCTCCCCCAAGCAACCAAGTGGCCCATTGTATTCTTCTTTTCAGGCATGACTGCACCATTTTTTGTGCTGTAGGAAGAAGGCAAAAGTCACCTGGCCTGGTCAAGTGCTGACCCTCGCTGAGCAGAGTCAGTGAGCTAGGGAATTTGCCAGAGCTATGTGATGGCCATGAATGTGATGAGGTAAGGTCAGGGAATGAAGTAAGAAAGAAATGACTAGTAAGTGACATGGCCCTACGATTTAGAGATAAGGAACCTCACTCTTGGGCAGTTCTAGAGAGGATTTCTTTCTATCCTGAAATGCAACACAGCCAGTACTCTAGGAAGCTCTGCAGATTCATGGCATTTCCTTTGAATGATTAGAAAAAAAATTTTAATTTGGGTGGAAGTTGTCCTGAATCCAGCACAAGTCCTGACACTGAGCTTACTGCATATGCAGTGCTGGGGATAGAAGCAGGGTGGTTTGCATGCAAGGTGCTTTGCATGCATTACCGACAGTGCTGTCACTCTGACACCCTGAAAGCCCTCCCTCCTGTGCTTGAACTTTAAATTTTGGTCATCTGGGGGCCCGGGAGATAGCATGGAGGTAAGGCTTTTGCCTTTCATGCAAAGGGTCATCGGTTCGAATCCCGGTGCCCCATATGGTCCCCCGTGCCTGCCAGGAGCAATTTCTGAGCATGGAGCCAGGAGCAACCCCTGAGCACTGCCGGGAGTGACCCAAAAACCAAAAAAAAAAAAAATTTTGGTCATCTGGAAATTTTTCACCATCCCCCCAATTTTTTTTTTTGCAGCAATGTATCTTATTATGTGTACATTTTTAACATCATTTTTTGGGAGGGCCGCACCCGGTGACGCTCAGGGGTTACTCCTGGCTATGCGCTCAGAAGTTGCTCCTGGCTTGGGGGACCATATGGGACACTGGGGGATCGAACCGCGGTCGGTGCTAGGCTAGCGCATTGGTGCCCGGCCCCAACATCATTGTTTTTATACCACTGATAAGCAATAATAAGTATACTGTTTAACACATTGGAACTTGCAAGTTTATTATACATTTGTTTCCACAATTCCACAGTTTGAGAAGTGAGGCCTTGGAAGAAGGATAGGGCCCATCAGAGGCTCTGATGACTCCAGTTAGAGGTTGCAAGAACAAAAGACAGCTGTGGGATCAGAGTGATAGTCCAGTGGGTAGGGCACTTGCCTTGCATGTGTCCCATCTGGCTTCAATCCCTCGGCATCCCATATGGTTCCCAATGTACTGCCAGGATTGATCTTGAATGCAGAGTCAGGGGTAGCCCCCAAGCATTGTCCCCTCTCTCACAAAAATAAAAGCTGTGAATGGTCCATCAGTCCTCAAAAAAGCAGAGACAAGAGGATGATAACAGGCATATAGTTGAGCCCCAGGTCTGAGAGGCTCTTGGCGAGCTGCTGAGGTGAGCCCCAGCCGACCCCTCCTGTCCTCAGGTGATTATGGATTTAATACACATCGATGCTGGCGCTGCAATTTGTGTTTCTTGCCATCTGGCGGCTTCCTTAATAGTGTTCCACTTTGTCGGATGGCACTGAGCTAAATGATGTTAGGAAAATTTGGCAAAACAACTTCTGCTGCTACTTCTGGGTTAGTTTTATGATTTTATTATATTATTTAGAATATTTATCATATCCTGTCGTATAGCACATCAATATAATCAGAATAATTCTGTTGCCGTGTTGAGTTGCAACATAATTATTCTCATTATAATATAGTGATATGATATACTCTGCAGGTTTTATCCTAAATATTAGAACAACCATTAGCACTGTTTTTAATTTAAAAATCTCTGCCTATGAGAATATAGGTATCATTAATATAGAAATAGCTGAGTAAAATTGAAAACCAGGTCAAAAAATTAAGGCTCAGAATGCTCTTATCCTCTGATTGCGAGGAAGGTGAACCGTTAGATAATGAATTTTAGGCATATATTATGGAGGAAAGAGACTTCAGATCTGATTGTGGAGATGATCCTAATGAAGAGTGATGACAGATAAAAGGGAGTGGTATGGAGTCACAGGAATATGCATGGGAAGATTTTGGTGAAAACAGAGACAAAATGACCTTTCATATTTTTAAAAAAATGATTCTTGAAAATTTATTCTAAATGCTCCCTGTTGAAACCAACAGAAGCTGCACAGTGTGAAATGAATTCTGCACCAAAGAGCAGCCAACAGTTCAGAAAGCTCGTTACAATGGGAGCAATGAACACTTTTATCCGCCTATTGTTCATGTCTCACATAAGTACCACAAACATAGATATATAGGAACATGCACACAAAAATGCTACTAAGTATGGTTGTTTTATTATTTTTTTGTCCAAGTATTTATACTTTTCTAGCAATATCACAACCAGAACTAAAGATTGGCCCAGAACTGAAGATTGGCCCAACACAATTTAGAGCATTTTCAAAGCAATTGTTGATAGACTTCAAAATGCTGTAGAGCCTGTTGAGAACATTGTTCTAGATGAAAGTCTAGTTTCCTGGAGAGGCCTTATTGGTTTTCTCCAACATGTTCCCAGTAAAAAACCTAAATATGGAATAAAAACTTTTTCCCGGAGGTGACACTTACAGTTTTGATATTTTTCAAGAAAAGAAACAAGACATTCCACATGACTTTGGGATCAAATTGATGGGTGCCTTGTTACGCAAGGGACACACAGAATCACAGCTCCTATTGACCCTTTGGATGAAGAGCTTCTACATAAAAAAAAAAAAAAATAGTAATCAAGTTTCCAGCATGAGAAGCAAAAAGGAAACTATGGGGTGTTGTCAGGAATTTTGAAAATTGGAGCAGGGCCAGATTTCTAAAAGGGACTCATAAAAGACTAGTTAGTTATGTAAAACTATTTCAAGGAATCATTAGTGCATCATTACTGGTGACAAAAAAGAAAAGGGAGGGGCCCGGGAGATAGCATGGAGGTAAGGCGTTTGCCTTTCATGCAAAAGGTCATCGGTTCGAATCCCGGTGCCCCATATGGTCCCCCATGCCTGCCAGGAGCAATTTCTGAGCATGGAGCCAGGAGTAACCCCTGAGCACTGACTGCCGGGTGTGACCCAAACACAAAAACAAAAGCAAAAACAAAAAAAAAAAAAAAAGGGAAACTAAAACTTGATGTTGTTCTTTTAATTACAATATCACAAAAACAAGAGACTACAATATCACAAAAACAAGGGACATCAGATCAAATGGTTTATAGGTTTTTGAAAATGTGCTAAGAAGTGCAGAGAAACTGAGGTAGTTAATATGTATAAATGCACAGTTCATACACCACAGATGGGTTAATAAACAGAATAGACAATTTAGAGGTCCTCTCCTCGTCAACTAGCCATATTGAAGAATTGACTATTGAAGAACAAACACTACAAAAAAAAAGTTCCCCCCTCTTTTTTTTTTTTGGACTTATATAATAAAGCTGCAAAAACTTCAGAAAAATGTCAAGGATGTTATAAATTCTGAAGTGAAGGCAAAGGTAGAAATGACATCCTGAAGAAGGCCTGAAGAAGGATAAAGATGTTTTGCTGCTTTTGTGAAAGTTAGTCAACACTGAAATATTCTAAATTAAATGCAAATATAACAAAACTGCCACTTAATAACAGTATATATTCATAACTAATTGAAATAAAATGCTTTCAAAATATATTTTGAAGTTATTCATAACTTTTCAACTTGATGACAATTTTTTTCAAGTCAACTTAAAGAGCACAGGCGGTGGTGTATCCTAGGGGAAATGCAATTGTGAGCCACTGGTGGTACACCAACATCTAGTTGCTACAGGATTTTCTGTTGTTGAATTTTGGTGGTGGTAGGGGGGTTGGGCCACACCCAGCAATGCTCAGGGGTTACTTCTGGGTCTGTGCTCAGAAATATCTCCTTGCAGGTTCAGGGGACCATATGGGATGCTGGGGATTGAATCTGGGTTTGTCCCAGGTTGGCTGTGTGCAAGGCAAACACTCTATGCCATTGCTCCAGCCAAATTTTCTGTTGCGATAAATAAGGCCAGAAGTAATTAATTTGGGAGCCTGGAGCGACTGATCTCACCTCAAGTGTTTTCCCTTCCCTGTCCCAAATAGCCAAGTAACATGGGTGAAACGATCTTAGCTCTGAACCACCCACCAGCGTTTATTTTCTTCTGTGTACCAACTGCTCCTGGGAGTGAGTGATATGACAGACTACTGTGGGCCCTGAAAGTTGGTTGTCTCTGTTGTAGCCCACCTCCCCTCCAACTCACCCCCTCCAGGTTCTACCTATGCACCCCAAATCCTGAGCAGTTAGCTTGTTTGCACATGGCAGTGGTGGTCTGTGAAACACAGCCACACAGTTGACTTTTTGGGGGATGGTTGGTTTCAGGTGTCATTAATACGACAGTGAACATGACCTTGATCATCCAAACCAGGGCACGGCTGATAGTAAAGGGGGGGAGTGGATCAGGAGGGCCATTAATAATTAAGCTGAGACAACAGGCGTGGACCAGGACTTCTGGGGCAAATGTGCACATTGTCACCAGCTCATGATGGAAACATTCTAGATTTGAAAGACGGTCCCTGTATATCCCCTCCTCTGTAGGCCAAGGACATTTTTTGTTTCTCAAAAACAACTTGAAACTCTCAGATGAACTTGAGGTACAGGGGTGGAAAAGACAGGGCTACCAAGGATTCATCGCTTCTCGGGTGCACCTTGTCAAGTCAGCACGTCCTGCAGGTTAATCTTTACAGCTATGATCAATGCGCCATTTTCTGTTTCAGAAAAGGGTGGGTGGATGGAAACTCCAGGAGTGAGTGCCTGAGTTGAACAGTAATGAACTGAACTGGGGTGCAAATCCAGAATTGAAGTTCATGACCATTGGGTTAGGAGTTGGAATTGGTAGTCACTGTGTTGTAAGCTGAAGTTCATGGCCACTGTTAGGAAAGTTCTGTAGCCACCCAAGGCTCAGGAGAGGGTGTTCGAGTGCAGAGGGCTATATGACACATTTCCCCTGATAAATCATGAAGGCCTCTTTTTATTTCCAACAAAGGAGTTCACTTGTGATGAGTACGGAGGTAAGAAAAGCAGGGAGTGTCTTTATTTGGATAGCTCCATGTCACCCCCTCTTCCCCATCTTTAGCAAACAGATAACATCTACCTTTGGCAAGTAGAATCAAGAACTGATCACTAAGACCAGGATTCTTAGTTCCCATCTGCAAACTTCCCGTCTGCTGGGCAAAGAATGAAGGAGAGAGTCTATCATAGTTGGGATTCAATGCTACACCATTTTGACTGGAATTTCCAGGGTAGATGGGAATCTGGGCTGGATAGAGATGGTAGCCCCAGAATCTATCTGTTATCCATTCTCCCAGCTCCTCTTCCCACTGATTTAGGGCAAGCCCAGGACCTCTTCCACCCGAAAGGCCTGAAAATAGGGCTTGCCACCTGGCGATTATTGTTGAATGGAAGCCAGAGAAGGAGGATTTTAGAACGAGGCTTGCCAAGCCTGCTCTTTGGCTTCATCTATAATTTAGACACTGCTTTGTAAATGCCCTGGATAATCCAATAGGGAAAATGCCACCTAATGGCCCAGCAACTGCCTTGGCAGTCAGTGAACTCTGAAAGGCAGAAACTGGGGCTCCCTTTCTACAGGTGATTCTTCAGACCTGGGGCAGGCTTTGGAAAGGCTCAACCTGAAGCCCATTGGTTGATAGGCACTTACTATTTCTCTTTGAATTAAGCTGAGTTTTGTCCTCTCCCCTCTGCTGATGCTGCTATTGTGATGACTGAGGTGTGCACACTGGTGATTGGTCACTTTCTGGTGGTGCTCAAGGGCCTCCACTTTGCCCATCAGAGCTTAATATGGGTCCAGTGGGTGGCCTCATGCACCTGGCTTTTTTGGCAGTTATGAAGGTGGACATAGGTTCTCGCCATACCTTGGGTACATTCTTGACCATCTGCCATGGTACCTCATGAGGTCATGAATCTACTCTGTGTCTTGGACTTGTCTGTTCTGGAAGTCTCATAGTGGGCCTAAACATAGCCTCTGGCACTCAGCACCATTCACTTAGCATGACCTGGAGGCTCCCCCATATCCTAGTTTGTGTCAACTGATACATTTCGTTTGATGGGTGGGAAGGGGAGGAAGTAGGGAGTCTCCTAAGCCAGCTGAGACAAGAGTTCGAGTCTTAGTGAGCGACCCTGCTCAAGCCCTGTGGTGCAAGGGATGGCCAAAGCCACACTCAGGGTGCTTGGGAATTTCTGGGTCTGCACTCAGTGATGCTCAGGGATCAGGGGGTGCTGGGGATGGAACCAACGTTAATCACAAATTAGGCAGTCTCCATCACTCCTAAGCTCTTTGGCTCCAGTTTCATTTCTTTTGATGGTAGAGTAATACTCTGTTGCAGGACTATACCACATTCTATTTTTCATGCATTAGTCATTAGGGATTTGTTTCTGCAGTTTGATGATGAATAATCCTGCAGGAAGGACATTTCCATCTGGTTGTGTTTCATTTCTCCCAGGACTAAGTTTGCTGGGTAGCTTGCTCCTTTGAATTTGTAAAGCAACTGCCCAGCTATTTGCACTCGATGATCTTACCAGTAGTGAGGAAGGGGTTTTGCTCTCTCTTCAACTTTGCTCACTCGCGTCTTTTATTATCTTGGTGAAGTCTTTCTCACTTGGAGTTTCATTTTCAAATGACTGAGCATCTACTCATGTGCTCATTGGTCATTCTGTTCCTGAGGGACTAGTCCCTTCCAGTTCTTAGGTTAATAATTTGAGTTGCGTGTTCTGTGTATATTACATAAAAATCCTTTTTTTTTTTGGTTTTTGGGCCACACCCGGTGACGCTCAGGGGTTACTCCTGGCTATTCGCTCAGAAGTCGCTCCTGGCAGGCACGGGGGACCATATGGGGAACCGGGGGATCGAACCAAGGTCCGTCCTAGGTTAGCGCAGGCACCTTACCTCCAGCGCCACCGCCCGCCCCCCCCCAAAAAAAAATCCATCTTTTAAAGGCGTAAAACCTGTATTTTCATCCAATCCATAGCTTGTCTTTTCAACTTCTTGAGGTATTTTGAACCTCAATAAATTTATTTTGTTTTGTGTTTTGGGTCACACCCAGCTCTATGCTTAGAAATTGATCCTGGCAGGCTCAGGGGACCATGTGGGATGTCGAGATTCAAACCACTGTCCTTCCGCATGCAAGGCAAATACCTTACCACTGATTATCTCTCCAACCCAGAACCTCAACAATTTTTTTCTCTAGTAAACGTGAATTGATAAGAATTATTTTTGTTTTGTCACTTAAGCAACTATTATCAAGTCCAAGGTCAAGAAGACTCATTCTAGTGTTTTCTACTAAGAATTTTTATTCTACTAGCTATTCTACTAAGGTTTATGTACCATTTTTTGAGTCTTGAGTATTTTTAGTTTTTGCTAAAAATAGCCTTTGGGGGTGATTGAAGTAATGCAACACATAGAAAATGCCTTTATTTCTCAAAAAAAAATAAAAGATTATGATACTTAGCTCCATCCCACTGTTGAAATTACTAGTCATCGGATACCAAAATTATAGTTCTTAGTTTTGCTTTTTTTTTTTTAAAGAATTAATGCCAAATGCCCAGTCTAAAACTTGATTCTAAAATTGAGCTGACTGCTAAGACGGAATCCAGTTTAAGAAGTGTTTTGACAGTGTCCCCAGGAGCAATTCTGTAAACACATATAACAAAGAATTTAAGTGTTCCTGGGGGCTGCCTTATAGAGAATTAAAAAGAATTTTGACTTAGTAGGGAAAAACTTGAAATCTTACCTTTGGAAGCCTGCCCGTGCTTCAATTTACATATGTAAAAAAGATTTTTATATATAGATTTTTTGGGTAGAAAAATTTACAAAGTTAAGTTATTATGGAAAAAAGCTGTACATGAGAAAGGAAGCAAATAGTTTTCCCCATTTAATCTCATAACTATTAATCACTAAGTAGTTATTGAATTTTTATATATACTAGAAACTATTAAAATTATTCAATGAACCAGAAAAGATTGTTTTATTTAACATGTATGGGCTTGTAATCTGCAAGTAGGAAAATATTGCGTTTGCCTTGCAAGTATCTGATACAGGACCAACGTTGGTTCGAATCCCGGCATCTCATATGGTCCCCTGTGCCTGCCAGGAGTGATTTCTGAGCACTGAGCTAGGAGTAACTCCTGAGCGCTGCTGGGTATGGCTCCAAACCAGCAAATAAATAGATGAAATAATCAAAGAGGCCTTTTAAATTCTAAATGTGATGTATAATTCAAAAGTTTTGGAATTGTGGTTATTAAATACCATGGATTTATTATTAAATCCCATAGATTACCTATGCAAAATAGAAAAGCCCTACGTGTTTGATACCACCTTCCTCAATATCTGCTTTTCTCTCAAAATTTATCCATTTATTCACTCTCAAACTAATCTCTACTTTTTTTTATTCTTAGCTCAGTCTTGTAAGATTTATAGTTTTGTATATATATATACATATCTCTATATATATTTATAGTTTTAATCTGGGAAGAGGCACTGCACCTGCTCGATTCTTTTCTTTTCTTTTCTTTTTTTTTTGGTTTTTGAGTCACACCCGGTGACACTTAGGGGTTACTCCTGCCTCTGCACTCAGAAATGGCTCCTGAAAGGCTCGAGAGACCATCTGGGATTCCTAGAATTGAACTAGAGTTCGTCTGGGGTTGGCCTCGTGCAAGGCAAACGCTCTACCGCTATGCTATCGTTTGAACCCAGCTCAGGTTCTTTAGCTCCTTAAAAATGAGAGAATGGGGGTAGAATGAGAGAATATTCTATGGGGGTGGTTAGTAACAGTGGATAAGCTGATATGTTTAAAAGACTTACAATAGAACCTGCTTTCTCTTAAAAGCTCAAAGTAGTTCTACCATTAGTTATCTTAATATTTCAACATACAGTGAAGTTCCCAGTATTACCTGCACTCTATTGCATATGCAATACTGTATTTTAGAATTATTTTGTAAATCTGTTGATTACTTTTTGCCAGAGTGGAGAAACAGTTATTGTAGCTAACTTCACAAGATAACATTGACATTTGTGTTGAGCTATGATCCATCTTCCACTTACAGTAATATAGGCTGCATGCAGAAATCATTGAGTCGGGTGGCAGAGCAGATCACTGGGCTCCATGACAGCTATGTGGATGAAGTACCCCTGGGGTTTTCATGCTTATCAAACACAGGGGAAAATAAACAGAAATAAACATGATGTGCGGTGACAGCTCTCAGGTTTGTTCCTTTGCTAGAATCTTCCAGAAGGAATCTTGTACTCAAATGCTCTCTGGCTTCTCATCCAATTCAACCATGGGAGAAATTCTGAAG
>PVKC010046500.1:0-11231 GCA_004027635.1 Crocidura indochinensis
CTGTTTCCCTACCCAGAGCTTTCACCTTTTAGGCTCAGTGAGAAAGTGCCAGCAGTAGAAAGAGCAAGCAACAGAAACAAAAAGAGCAAGCTGGTTTCTGGATCCTGAATATCTCTGACAGGATCTGTAACAACTTTCTTAGAAAGAAACCAAGCCGCTTCCACACCCCCAACTTATCACCCCGACCCCTTACCTTACGAGACATTTCTAAAAGTGACTTCCAGTAGAGGCTCAAATCAGTGTATGTATGTGGCCTAGAGGAGTGGATAGACAGCAATGACCAATGCCACAAAGTCTAGATATTGGAAATGGACTCTGGGCTGGGTCCAACCTGTGCCACAAGCTTCTGGGCTCTGGTGAAACACAGAGTTAAAAAGCCTGAGCTTGGGTTCATATATTTTCTGGTCATACTACTACAGCGGCTGGAACGCGTGCGGGCGCATTCCTTAGAGCACTTATGAGCTCCCCGGCCCTGGTCTATGACAATTTTATTTAATCATAAAAATATAATAGTAGTCAAATCTTTTTGTAGTTTCAGTTTACTGCTTTCTCAAGTGAAATAAATGGTCTCTCAGATTTCTTTTGCTTTCATCTCTCTCCTCTAAGTACAGTAGGATAAGGTTCCAATTAAGGCCCATTAAATGTTCACATTGATTCATGTGCCCCATTTCCCTGTTTCTCTCCCTGACACAATCTCAGGGCACCTCTGGCTTATCTTTGGGGAGGGTTTTCAGTTTGGCCCTTGCCTGCAGAGAAGAGAAGGATTTGGGTGTGAGGTCCCCTTGCCTCCCCTCCACACCCCTTGGTGGTAAGTAGAGATTCTCTCACGGCTTTAGAACAAGCATATCCTCAACCCTAGATGGATGAGTCCAGTTGAATGAAGCTGGGTCCTGAGGGAGGGAATCCAGCCCTCTTGAGGCGAGGCTGCATGACCTTCCCACCCCACGGGGCACACACAGTGTCAGGGCAGCAGGTGGAATGTCAGCCCAGAGACCCCTGCAGGAGACCCTCCTGCTGCGTCTCCATCTTTGGGGCCCACTGGGAATGCTGCAAGCCAGGGACATACAGTCTGTCTCTAATTTCCCAGCAGATGGGGAGACAGGCTTGGACAGCACAGACAGCCCATCTTGGGTGATATCAAATGTCAGGGCTGTGAGCCGCTCCTGCGGGGCTTTTCCTAGTAGAGGAGGAAGTCTGGAGGTTCCCACATGATCATTTCAACATCACAACTCACATCTGTTCTGGCCCGGGCCACATGCTAAGTGCTATTGTAAGGATTGCTGGTACCCCCGGGCTATCCCCACTTTACAGATGAGAAAACTGGATGCAGGAAGAAAGGGGTTTGTCCTGAATCACAAAGCCAAGGGATGGAACAGATGGGACCAGAAATGAGGTCTCTTAGCACCAGCTTCTCTCTGAGGTACAATAACACATGACCCCTGGCTCACAGCAGAGTCCTTTCTCTGCTACCAGGACAGGCCTTTGGGTTCTATGGGGAGACAGGGGAACCTAGTGGCAGGCTAGAAACACCTGTGTTATATAAACACAGGAGTTATATGTGAAAAGACTGAAGAATGGGCCCGGAGAGATAGCACAGCGGCATTTGCCTTGCAAGCAGCCGATTCAGGATCAAAGGTGGTTGATTCGAATCTCCGTGACCCATATGGTCCCCCGTGCCTGCCAGGAGCTATTTCTGAGCAGATAGCCAGGAGTATCCACTGAGCACCGCCGGGTGTGGCACAAAAACAAACAAAAACAAAACAAAACAAAAAAGAAAAGACTGAAGAATATTTGAATTTCTATTTTATTCTATTCAAATCCCGGCATTCCATATAGTCCCCTGAGTCTCCAGGAGCGATTTCTAAGCATGGAGCCAGGAGTAACCCCTGAGTGCTGTCGGGTGTGACCCAAAAAACAAAATAAAAAAAAGAAAATTTTTAAATGGTATTTCAAAATCTGCTACTAAAAACAAATGATGTGATTTAGAAGACTTTCCCTAGAGTGCACACTTCGTTAGCATGCATTTCCTTTAAATCAGAAAGCCCTTATAGACATTAGCCAAATAGTAGGTAGGAGATTTGTGGTGATGATGCCAGCTCTGGTGAACAACGGACCTGAAAAACACCTTCTCTAGCTTCTGCACTTCAAAGGAAATAGTGCCCAGGATACAAAAGCTACCCATGGAGTGGGAGAAACTATTCACCTATTCAAAATATACAAGGCATTGATGGAACTTTATAAGAAAAAAAATCTAATCCCATCAAAAAATGGGAAGAAGAAATGAACAGATACTTTGCCAAAAAGAAATACAAATGGCCAAAAGGCGCATGAAAAAAAGCTCCACATCACTAATTATCAAGGAGATGCAAATCAAAGCAACTATGAGGTACCATCTCACTCCGCAGAGATTGGCACACATCACAACGAACAAGAAATATCAGTGCTGGATGTGGGGAGAAAGGAACTCTCATTCACTGCTGGTGGGAATATCGTCCAGTCCAACCTTTATGGAAAGCGATATGGAGATTCCTCAAAAAACTGGAAATTGAGCTCCCACACGATCCAGCTATACCACTCCTAGGGAGGTATCCTAGGAACACAAAAATACAATACAGAAATCCCTTCCTCACACCTATATTCATTGCAGCATTATTTACAATAGGTAGACTCTGAAACAACCAAGATGCCCTTCAACAGATGAATGGCTAAAGAAACTGTGATACATAGCTACAATGGACTATTATGCAGCAGTCAGGAGAAAAGAAGTCATAAAATTTTCCTATACATGAATGTAAGTGGAATTTATTATGCTGAGTGAAATAAGTCAGAGGGAGAGAGATAGATGCAGAATAGTCTCACTCATCTATGGGTTTTAAGAAAAAAAAAGACATTTTGCAATAATTCTCAGAGACAAAAGAGAGGAGGGCTGGAAGGTCCAGCTCACAACATGAAGCTTACCTCAAAGAGTGATGAGTGCAGTTAGAGAAATAACTACATTGAGAACTATCATAACAATGTGAATGAATGAGGGAAGTAGAAAGCCTGTCTAGAGTACAGGCAGGGGTGGGGTGGAGGAGGGAGATTTGGGATATTGGTGATGGGAATGCTGCACTGGTGAAGGGAGATATTCTTTACATGACTGAAACCCAACTATAATTGTAATCAAGATGTTTAAAAAAGATCTTAGGGGCCCGGGAGATAGCATGGAGGTAAGGCGTTTGCCTTTCATGCAAAAGGTCATCGGTTCGAATCCCGGTGCCCCATATGGTCCCCCGTGCCTGCCAGGAGCAATTTCTGAGCATGGAGCCAGGAGTAACCCCTGAGCACTGCCGGGTGTGACCCAAAAACCACACACACACACAAAAAAAAACACTTTCTCTCCTATCTAAAAGGAAAATAGGGGCCTGAGTGGTAGCACAACGGTAAGGCATTTGCCTTGCATGTGGCTAACCCAGCATGAATGCGGGTTCAATCCCCAGCATCCCAGATGGTCCCCTGAGCCTGCCAGGAGCAAATTTCTAAGCTCAGAGCTAGGAGTAACCCCTAAGCGCCACCAGGTGTGCCCCCCACCCCAAGAAAAACAAAACAAACAAAAAAGAAAAGAAAAATATACTTTAGACCTGGGCAAAAAGGATGCCTTTTACATTTCTCAGACATTCTAAGAGTTAGGACTTTTTGTGTCTGTGTTTTCTTTTCTTTTTTTTTGGGGGGGGGGCACACCCGGCGGTGCTCAGGGGTTACTCCTGGCTGTCTGCTCAAAAATAGCTCCTGGCAGGCACGGGGGAACCATAAGGGACACCGGGATTCGAACCAACCACCTTTGGTCCTGGATCGGCTGCTTGCAAGGCAAACACAGCTGTGCTATCTCTCCGGACCCTGTGTCTGTGTTTTCTGAGGAGAGAGATGTGCAGGAACATATGTGCACTTTCTCTCCAGAGGAGAGGAGGACTTAGGAGATGATCTACAATCACTTCTAGAACTTTACTTCATGTATAGGACAGACCAAAACTTTAAATTCTTTAGAAGTTGCTTCCTCTGGACCTCAGCTACTGGGAAGTTTCTTTAGAAAGAGACTCAAAGGGGGCCGGAGTAAGAGTACAGTGGGTACAGTGGCCAACCTGAGTTCAATCCCCAACTTACTTAAATGGTAAGTCAGGCTTACTCCTAGTTCTGTGCTTCAGCATCATACTGGCAGTGCTCGGGGACCATACGGGTTGCCAGGGATTTGCATGATGTACTCCTACAGTACTATATACTCTGGCCTTCACTTCCCACTTCATCTCGGGAGAGAGCGATATATCCCATGTCACAGCTGAGAGGGTCCACAGAGTATTCAGACTCTCCTGCAGATAACAAACAGAAGTCCAGACAAGGGTGGAGACATGTCCAGCAATATAGCTATGGAAGAATCCAGCAATCCTTACTGGACAGCCATGTTTGACACCTATGTTCATTTCACAGGGAAGAGTTTTTGCTATTGATTAGGGTCTTCTACTCAATCTTTCACCTCAGCGAGGCATTTTTCTTTTCTCTGGGGATGAACAGGCTGTCTTACAGTGACTTATAAGAAAGGTTTCTTCCTGACTAAAGACCCAGTCAAGGCAAGGGAAAAAAAATTCTCTTTACCACTGGTAATGAGATATGGACAAAAATCTTTTTTCTATTCTCAAATGCTTGTGATACTTTTATATATCAGTGAGGGCCACTGATAGATTTCCAAGTAATCAAAGAAGGGATGAATGAAGTCTCTTATGTCTTCCTAAAATGGCAGCTCACCTTTCAACCTTGTTCCGAGGATTTGAACTTTGTTCTGGGGAGAGGGAGTGAAAGGTTAAGGCTTGGCCTCCCCTGGGGAAAGTCCCAAAGCTGCCAGCTAAGTACTATCTGGGAGGTCCGTGGGGTGTGTGTGATTAATTTCCTGCCACATCTTCTATGGCCACACTCTGGACCCTCACAATGGGCTGGCACTTGCCCTTGAACTTAAGGTAACTATTGCTGGAGGGGAACTGGGCTCCAACCTTGCACAGTTCCACTGAGATGAAGCCCCAGTGAGCTGCTAGGTCGAAATCTGAACCTCACTGAGCTTTCAGGACTGAATTTATTTTTTCCTTTGTAAACCAGGGTTCTGAGTTCTTCAAAATAGAGAAGCTGAGAAAGCTTGATAAGAAGGGATGGATTATGTGAATATGCAATCCAGAACACAAAGTCAGGGATCCAGAAGACGAATTGAATCGGGGGTGTCCCTTAGTGACATGAGGTGAGGGACAAGTAGGGGTGGCCAATCCTGTTTTCCTGTAGCCTTCTCTGCTTCTCAGGCCCTAGGATGTCTCACATAATCCAGACAAACTGGCACATGGATGAGGAAACTAAAGCTCTGCACTCAGTGACTTGACAATGTCTTAATGAGTCAGAATAGAGCTGGGACTTCAAAGCCCAGCTCTTTCCTCTGTGACATATGAGTTTCGATACCATATGATAAAAATTTATTAGTAAGGACTGGAGCTATGGTCTAGTGAGTAGGGAATCGCCTTGCACACAGTTGACCTGAGTTTGATCCCCAGCATCCCATATTCCTGAGCACACAGCCAGGAGTAAGTCCTGAGTACTGCTGGATATGGCAACCAAATAACAAAAAATTATTAGTATTCCATTTTTTGATGGGGCATCCCAAGAAATTCTCAGGAGGCCCAAGGAGGTTGACCAGTGATTTTCCATCACTGGACTCAATGCAAGGGCCTAAGCATGTGGTGCTTCGTGGGTTGCACCCCTCAGTATTTGGGGACTATATGATGCTGGGGATAGAACATGGATGAGTTATATGCCAAGCCTGTGCCCTAATTGCTATCCTATCTCCAGGTCCTGAGAGCAAGTGGAAAGCCTTAATTGTGAACTGGTTCAGGATGTGATTCCATTCAGAAGCCTGAGTAGCAAGCCATTCTTGCACAGGAGCAGCAAGGGGTCTAGAAGGAACTATAGCAGGAAGCCCAGCAGAGGTGGAAGGTGCCTTTCCCAGGTAAAGACTCCACAGGAACCTGTCACTGTCTCTCTGGAGTGTGCAGGTCCCCAGCTGATGTAGTAATGCAGGCCTCAGGGGCAAGCAAGGAGTCCCCAGATTACCTTGGTTTGGTGTGGTGTGGTGTGGTGTGTGTGTGTTTATGTGTGTATGTGATGAGCATGTGGCAATTTTTTCTGTTCTTGTCTGAGAGAACTCTTGTGTGAGGGAAGTAAAAATGTGTCTCTGCATTCTTTGGAGTTGGTGACTTATTATTTATTAATTTTTTTTTCGTTTTTGGGTCACACCTGGAGGTGCTTAGGGGTTACTCATGGTTCTGCTCTCAGAAATCGCTCCTGGGAGGTACGGGGGACCATATGGGATGTCAGGATTCGAACCACAGTCCGTTCTGGATTGGCTGCATGCAATGCAAACGCCATACTACTGTGCTGTCTCTCCAGCCCCAGGAGTTGGTGACTTGTAATACAATCATCTTAGAGTTTTCAACGGCAAATCTATCTATTCCAACATCAATTGTTCACTTTCTAGGGATTTTAAATATGTAGGCAGGAGCAATTTTAATTAGGAAACTTACTATTTTCATTTTGGGGACAATCCTAGTCCCCCTTTTTCCTTTGATATTTGTGATATTAGAAGTGATTCTAAAATGACAATGTTGAATTCTCTGGCATCTCCAGAGATATAATGCATTTTAATTTTATGAACTGTAACTTTGTGTTTACTTGTTTGTTTTGGGCCACACTTGGTGTTGCTCAGGCTTGCTCCAGCTCTATGCTCAGGGATCACTCCTGATGGCCTTGGGAAACATATGGGATGTCAGAGATTGAACTGGAGTTGGTCATGTATGTTCAAGGCCAGCGTACTACTCACTGAACTATTGCTCTGGTCCCTAAATGGTCACTTTGCATATAACTGTCATACAGAGAAAACAGAAATCTGAATGGTTATCTGCCAGCTGGGAAACAGCAAGGCCTAAAGGATAGGTGCTTTACCTACCAGCTTCTGCTCAATGCTCGGAGGGGCTGGGCATGACCCTGGGCCACCTGCCTTTGAGGAAATCAGAGCAAAGTCAACAATGTTTGATACCACCTCTCAAAAAGATCTCAGAGTTGAATGGGTATTGGAGAAATGTCACTCTCTCTTTATTTTATTAATTTTTTAAAAATATTTGTGCCTCACACCCAGCAGTGCTTGGTGTGGTTACTCTTTGTTCTGCACTCAGAAATTACTTCTGGCAGGCTTGGGGGATTATGTGGGAAGTTGGGTGATCGAATCTGGGTTGGCCACATGCAAGGTAAATGCCCTATCCACTGTGCTATTGCTCAAACCCATCTTTATTTTATTTCTATATTCATTTTGTTTTAGGTTTTTGGGTCACACCCTGCAATGCTCCAGGATCACTCCTGGCAATGCTTGTTGGGCCTAGAACGTGGGTAAAATGCATGCAAGGCAAGCACCCTGCTCACAATACTATCCCTTTAGTCCACTCTCTCTCGTTTAATTTAAGTTTTTTGTTTTTATTTGGGGGGTGGCATCCTGGCAGTACTCAGGTGTTACTTCTAGCTCTGTGCTCAGGAATTACTCCTGGTAGTGCTTTGGGAACCATATGGAATGCAGGATATTGAATCCAGGTTGGCCACCTGCAAGGCAAACACTTTATCTGCTATACAATGGCACCAGCCCCATTCTGTCTCTTTTTAAAAATTTATTCTTTTTTCTGGGGTACCCTCAGTAGTGGGGGGGGGCTAAATTCTAGCCCTGCCAAAGCTCCAGCAGCCACAGTTATACCACACAGTTGCTGCCAAGTCAATGGCTCAACTTCACTGCTTCACCACTAATCTCTGAAGAGACACTTAACTGACAAAAACTACGGGTATGCTGGGTTTTGGGTATGAAAACTCTGGAGTCTTCTCTGAGCAGAGACATGCAGCCTCCTCTCACACCTCCATACTTCCACAAGCCACAACCACATCCCATATCCATTGCCATGTCAACTCAGATTCTGGAATTGCCTGGAACTATACCTCCAATTCCTCAATTGGAGAAACACACCAAATTAGTTATGAAAGTAGCATAGAAGCCATTTAAGCTCAACAACAACAACACACAACGCTCAACTAACAACGAACGCCTTAGTAAATCTTTACACAAGGATTTAATGATCCCTAGTAAAATATCACAACTTTCATAAATTTTCTATTGTTGATTTTTTTCGATAATTCCATTACCATTTAGTGATAACAAGCAATGTATAGTAAATTATTTGGTGTCTGCAAAGGGGGCAGGCTTGGGGATGGGAAACTGGGGACAATGTTATAAATATTACAATTACAAATGTTACAATGTTGGAATACTGAAGGCCAGAAACAACTGTATCACAAACAACTTTGTAAACCAGTGTTTAAATAAAAGTAATTAAAATATTACTTTATTCACCAAGGCAATATCTATAAATATATCAATGTGTCTGTACTTTTGGGGTCCAATTTTATCACACCCAAATGCAGCTCTTGGAACACAAATGTTCTGTCAACAGAAGATGCCCTATAACCAGGAAATGTATTCAAGGAAAACATTCCAGGTGAGGATAACTGACATATCTAAGGAAATTTTACCCAGTCAGTCTTTCTGGTTAAGTTTCAATGATAAAAGCCCTGGGAGATGCAGGTCACATGGCTCAGGTGCCATCTGGTTTCTTTAATGTTTAGTTTACACACATGCCAAGGTCTCTCAGAAATGTCAGGGAGCCTCAGGTTTAAGCGATGAAGGTCGCACCCTGGGATGTGGAAGGACTTGTCTGCAGAGAAGTTTGTGAGAGGGAAGGTGGTTCAGAGGGGGGTTGTCCCGCCTTTCATTGGGAATCTCTGGGGCCTTTCCACAGGAAAATAATCAGCCACCAAAATGAATATGCAAAGGTGCTTAGCCCTGCCACAGTCACAGGCGGGCCATCAAATCATCTGTCATTCTAGTTAATTTAATTATCAAACCACATTTAATTATCCAATATAAAATGTAAATAAAATGAAGGACTGACAGCACATACTAATTATGTTCATTATAATAATTAAATGGGAAGGAGTTCAGAAAGATCATGGAGAGACCATAAAATGCATGGAAACTTTTCATTATAACCACAGCAACAACAAAACAAATCCTTTTAACTAGGAAACCCCAATCCTATAGAAAAGAGATGCCTGGTCCTATGGAGGATGGACTATTCCTTCTATTATTTTTTGTTTCTCTTCTGAAGCCATCCTGGTGGCTGGGGCCTAGTCCCTCCAGCTAATAGACTAAATGGTGGCAAGTACAAAGTGTCAATCCTTTATGCAAAGCAGTTACCCTCATAAAACAGCCTCTAGTTGCAGCAGGAGTTCAGGGTCTCCTGTCAGTTAGAGACACGGGCTGTTTCCCCAGAAGGCGGGAAAGGGTCCCCATGGACCAACAGGCCTTACAAATTAATGTGACTTCTGGCTAATGACACGGAAACATTAAATAAATTGAGCATCATAATTTGTCCTCTGAAAGGCCTGACTTAGGAAAAGCAGTATTGGGTTCAATAAATTCACTTTTACAAGAAAGGAAGTAAGGAGGCAAAGGGCGTGGACTGGAATGCCCTACAGGAGACAGGGCTTACCAGTCCTTGTTTGGCAAATCCTTCTTCTCTGAGCCTCAGTTTCTCGGCCAAGAATACTAGGGAGTTGGGATTGGCTCTCTCAGAGCCCTTTTCAAGACTCCAAAAATGTGGGCATAAAGCAGGGTGATGGTGTGAAACTTCAGTTACAGAACTCCCAAAGTCTCACTGGGCTTTTGGGCTTGGGCAGAAACAGCAAAGGAATTTAATGAGCAGGTTCTTAGAGCAATAAGAAACAATAATAATAATGATCTATGTTAGTTATAGATACTCCTCCCCAATTCCACTGGGAGAACTGAAAAGTTCTCATTTTAGTACGGGGGGGGGGGTGTCGGACACCACCTGTTATTGTCCCCTGCCCTATCTTTGGCATGCACTCCATCAGCACCAGGGGCTCAGTTGTGACCACAGGCTTGGGCACTGATATGGGGCCCCAGAATCAGACCTTGTCCCTGTATCTGCATAACTCTGCTCCAATGGCTCTGTCAAAGAACCCTCTATTAATATGAAGAGCCAACTTGTGGGCTGGCAGTTCATGATGCCAAAGGTTGTCAACAGAATATGGAGGATGGGAATCAAAGAAACTGCAAAATGACTCGGGATGAGACCAAATGTGTCTTACTGCAGGTCTGGGATCTTTGTTTAAGACCTCACAGACTGGGCTGGAGAGATAGTACAGGTGACTGTGCACTGACTTGTATATGGCTGATGCAGGTTCAACCCCCAGCACCCAACAGAGTTCCCTAGCCCCCTCCAAGAGTGATCCCAGAACACTGTCAGGTATATCCTGAAGATCAAAACTAAAATAAATAATAATAATAATAATTAAAAAAACACAAATAGGCAAAGGTTATAGGAAGAGCCCGTCTAGTATGGCTCACTTATTTAAATGTCTTATATTTTCATGGGGGAAATTTGTAAGTCTGTATCATGTATAACTTGACTTTTTAAGCTTAGGAATCAGTGGCACTGATGGTGTTACCATTATCCATTTCCAGAACCAACCCACCCTTCCTTGTCTAGTCAAAGATTCATGGGCAGAAGCTAGTACAGAGGTACTAATCAATCCCAAGCCCCCATCCACCAAAAAAACAGAGAGAAAGATGATAAAGATATGTTCATGGTAGAGCCGAGGTTAGTGCTGGGCCTTCTAACTACTAGCTATTGGCTATTTGTGTTAGTAATACAACTTTTCCAGGACCTTTGAGAATCCCTGATATCCATGCCCTGCTTCAGAGCTGTCTAATCAGCATGCCGAGGAACAGAATGGAAGCATCTAGATGGTGAAGGGGCCATATTCTTCCTGCGGCCAAGACACCTAGCAGAGGCCAGCAACTGACACATCTCATTTTCTTAAATAGCAGGAAAAAAAAATAAGCACTGAATTGGCCTCTGAAAGACCTGGGTTCTGGTCTTTTTTTTTTTTTTTTTTTTGGTTTTTGGGTCACACCCGGCAGTGCTCAGGGGTTACTCCTGGCTCCATGCTCAGAAATTGCTCCTGGCAGGCACGGGGGACCATATGGGACACCGGGATTTGAACCGATGACCTTTTGCATGAAGGGCAAACGCCTTACCTCCATGCGATCT
>PVKC010046501.1:0-11236 GCA_004027635.1 Crocidura indochinensis
AGGAAAAAAGCCGGAAAGAAGATGTTATTTCTATAACCTTGGCCTTATCACTGTCACGTTTATTGCCAGTTCTGGAGTCAAACTGACAACGACAACCATAAAGGTATGCCTTCTCCCAATAGGTTATCCAGAAATTCTCCTATTCAAGCTAAAAAGAGTCCAATTCTTAACTTTATTTCTAATATTAACTTATACCTTCAATGCTTATCATTTTAGAAATATCAAGTGAACTGAGAACGAAATAAAAATTTACACCTTGAAAGATTTATCCATGTGCCTTAATTTATCACTGCATTAAACCATGCCATATTTCCAGAGTCTCTAGGAGCCCATCTTAATGTACCAATTACTGTTAACATATAGAGTAGTTTTTTGATAATTTCATTAGGTAATAGATATTGATTTCTGAAGATGGAGTCAGTGGGGGGAAATTAAATGTTAATAAATGCCCTGCATGGATGAGTAATTCCTGAGTTCTGAGATATCTGCATCTGTAAGTAAAATATGGACTATCTCATCCAACAGGGAGAAACATGGAGTTAGCTTTTAGTGTGGTTCAGCAGAAAGGAAAAGTCTAGGGGTGGGAGAGATAGAAGAGCTGGTAGGGCTCTTTTTTGCCTTGCATGCTGCCAACCCAGTTTCTGTCTCCAACATAGTATATGATCCTTCAAGCCCTCCAGGAGTAATTCTTGAGTTCAGAGCCAGGAATAACCCCAGAGCACTGCTGGGTATGTCCTTTCTCACCGCTCCCCCCCACACACACACACATAAAAAAAAGGCTAGCAGATTCATTCAATAAGTGTACCTGTGTTCTCATTCTATCCCAAAGAAAACAGTCTGTTAACCTGCCTGGTGTAACCTTTTGGTGTACAGAAAAGTAAAATTTTATCTGAAACCCAACAATAAATGGTTTTTTATGTTCTTCAATAAAATAAAATTAATTTAAAAAACACATTTAAGAAAAAGTTGTTAGGGAATAGTAACTGATCCTTTTCAGTTGTTTCTATGTTAGCAATTAGTAATTAAATTTTATAGAATTCCTCTGGACTATCTTCTACACATCATGAAAACTGGCCCAAATGAGCAAGGTAAAATAGTTTTTTTCATAAACATCCATTTTGTATCAGTAATGATCTAGTCAAATAAAAAGAAAATACCATTTCTCTAAAAACAGACTTCAAACATAAGATTGCATAGCATCAAGGTCATGAGCTGAGGCATCTAATTTATTTTGAAAACAGATAAAATCATAATGACTTTATCCAAGAAAGACTAATGATGTAGTGAAGAGTATTATCTGCATGCCACTGATGGTAATAGGTATTCTGAAGTCCAGTCACTATTTTCTCTAATATGTTTCAGCATCCTCTATATGAAAGAATAGTTGCACTAACCCATCTTGAGAACCCTAAATGTAGAGTTATAGAGAATATTAAAATTTGATTGACTGGAAAGTATATAATGAGTATCTGTAATATATATATATATATATATATATATATATATATACATGGATATTTAAGTCAAAATGCAACCAATTTCACAAACAAGAGCTTTATTTGAATAGTTTTATTTTTAAATCATTTATTCAGTCTTCAACTTCTGTGTTGAACATTTGCTATTGTAATCACATAGTTTTGCTTTGTGGCCATTCTTCAGTTTTAGATACTGTGCTCGGTGGTCCCTTTTTTACTTGTCATCAATTGGTTCCTGGGAAATCATGCACTACTAGCTCTTTATTGTTAGAATTATGTCTAAAGTTTTTCAGGGCTTACTCTGATCTCTTTGATCAGGAATCACTCCTAACAAGCTTAGAGGTCCATATATTTTGCCAGGGATCTCACCCCAGTCAAATGTATACAACACAAGCACCCTACATACTATATTCTTGCTGCAGCCACATCCACTATTGCCTCATCCATTTTCCTGAAAGTAGACTGAATAAAAACCAATATGTTAGAATCTAGCTGGCTGTTTTAGCTTTTGGTTTTTTTTTCTTTCTCTCTGGATCCTTTAAATTGAAAAAAATTCCTTGGGAAAACTTTACATCCTTGGAAAAAATTATTTCTTCTTTCTTATTTAAAAACAAAAAGAATAATATACAAAGTAAGATCATCACTGTCAGTCCAAAATCCATAGGGAAATCTCAAAAGTTTAGATTGGTTAATCAAATTACAACTGGAGAGAGACAATGATTAGTTTTGAAAGGTGGTACAACTTATGAAACAAGTTTGTCTAATATTCATGTGTTTTATAGCAGTAGATTCTTTAAATACACTGAATTTTATCCTCAAACTCTAGGAACTGTATCTTTAGATTGCTCTCTCTAGACCTAATAGTTTGTCTTATGTTGGAAATTCTGTGTTTCATCATAGGAAAGTAGTAACTTCAAGGTGCAAATATCAATCACACAAGCCATTCCTGAGGTAGAGAATATTGATGGTCATAGCACTTGATTTCTGCTTTTTCAACCCTTTGTCTTTCTGTCATCATTTTAGACTCTCTGGAGAGTGGAACCTAGAATACTTGGTTCCTTTAATAAACTGTATGGATTAATTATGTTGTTTGGGTTTAATATTGCTCTAATTCTATTGATTTTTCCATAGTTTTCCACAGCTGTTGTTAGAAGTGGAGTGAATAGAGACCAGAGCAGTGGCATGAGTGGTACAGTGTTTGACTTGCACACATTAACCTAGAACGGACTGTGGTTCGATCCCATAACATCCCATATGGTCCCTCAAGTTTGACCCAAAAACACCAAGTTTGACCCAAAAACCAAAAAATTAAGAAGTAAAGTGAATATATTTAGATATGTGTACATATAATTATGCATATATTTAAGGCTGTTCTTAGCACTATTTCTTTCAAAAGATTAAATCCACTTATAATTATAAAGTATTTCATTGTTATTGTTGCTTACTTTTTGTGGTATGAGGATCAAATCTTGTAAGACCCAGACATACTCTACAACCGAGTTCCATGGTGAATATTTTCATATTTTGGATATTTGTATTTATGTTGGTATTATTTATAGAATAATTTTCTTGTTGTGAGACATACGTTTGGAGAACTGCTGATACATTATGGCAAATTTCTTTTCCAAAAGGTGTCATTTCTCACTCCACAGTGTAATGAGAATGTATTTCCTCTCATTCCTGTCATAATAATATTGATATTTTTATTGTTTTTTTTGCCTTACCATCTCAGTAAATTTTCATTTCTTTTCATGTCAGTATCTTAACCTCTGGATCTTTCCCTATTAAATTTTATGAACACTTTAATATGACTATGCCTCTATTTGCCTTTCTGACCACTTCTCAATTCTCCCTTCTAGTGATTCTTCTGCCTTTTCTCTTATACAAATAAAGATCTGAGCTGTTGCACTACTTGGTCTATAAAATGCAATATCTGAGCCTATTTTTAAAAAATGTAAATTATTCATTTTTTCTGGAATTAGGAGCCAAAGTGATAGTTTAATCCTTGAGAAAAGTATATTGTGAAGGAACCCTTATATAGAAAAGGGTTGCATGGGATATTGGGAAAAGCATGATTTATCAAATGAAATTAAGCATTTACAGAAGAAAAGTATTTTTCTCTGAACATTTGTGCTGTGTGCAATTATAGGGCACTGAATGTGGGTAGAGGGAGGGCTGGAACTTTTAGCTGCAAAGCTTTGCTTTTTGCATGGCTTTAAGAAAAACTGTGTAGGAGTTAAGCATACCCTACTGAGTATGAGTCAGTGATCTTGTTTTCTGTCCCCCCTGGGGGTCTACAAAATAGGAAAGGAACCTGGGATTCCAGCTATAGTTTTGGTGACTAACCATTAAGGTTTTAACTTAATATTTGCCTGGTCTCAAGAGACACCGTATGCTCCATGAATACTAAATTATATTTGTAACTTATACTTATGGGTTAGCTTTTGGATTAATAGCCCTATTTGTAATTCTTTATAAATCTTTAAATATCTCACAGAGTCAAGATATATTACAATAGAAAAAATGTAATGCCTACTGTTATAGAACTTTTTATTTGTAGATTTAATTGGTGATTAATGCATGCTATTAAAAGAAAATGAGCCGAGCCAAGAAATATATATTTTTTGTTAGCCGCTGTCATAAGGACAAATTTGTATTAATGTAGAGATACATATAAGAACCACTCAATAAAAGTTTATACAAACACAAACATAAGCTTGACATACAAATTTAAAATATAAATCTGGCCGCTTTGGTCTAATATTTTTTATTTTCTCTGTAGTGTTTCCAGGTATGTTTCAACACAAGATTTTAAGGCCTTATTTTTGTTGAAATATCATATCTTGGGGCCGGGAGATAGCATGGAGGTAAGACGTTTGCCTTTCATGCAAAAGGTCATCCGTTCGAATCCCAGTGCCCCACATGGTCCCCCGTGCCTGCCAGGAGCAATTTCTGAGCATGGAGCCAGGAGTAACCCCTGAGCACTGCCAGGTGTGACCCCCCCCCAAAAAAAAAGAAAGAAATATCATATCTTGAGAAAAAAATGAGTCTTTATTCAGAATTTCTGCCTTAATAAGAAAGATCCAAGTATTACAGAGTAATAGTATGTTACCTGATCTATGGGAAGTGAAGATGTGCTAGAACATCAGCATTTAGAATAGACAATGCCGTTGGTTCCATCCTTCACCTGGAGGATGAAAGGCAATTGTCAACCACTATCCAGTCAACCCCAGTCAGACAGGTACTAACAGTTGAATTGGGAAAAGTGACTGTCAGAGGTCTTTGCTACACTGCTGTCCTGGCTTGGGGCCTGGAACTGCTGGACATTTTCAGGTTTGATGGATGCCAACAGACTTTCCCCAAACTCATGCTAATTCATATTCCTACATGACTCACCCACATCCACTCTGACTGTGATATTTAAGCAGAAGTTTTTAAGTGCATTCTATCACGACAATATTGGAGGTAGAGAGAATACTTGATGTCTAACTTTGGTGTGATTTTTATAAATCTTTGTTCTCTGAATGCTTTCATTTAAGAGCAGACTTATCTTTGATAAAATTTACCTTGAGCTTTGTTCAACTTTTTAGTGGGCAATCCTTGATTCTAAAAGTGTTATCTTTCTCAGGACAATTTTGATTAGGTTTATTTTTCTAAGTATAATTTTTATAAAGTATAGCTTTCCAGTATTATATATTTTCATATTTGACATAATACATTTTATAGTGTTCTCAAATCATTGCGACATTTCTAAACTATCTCTAGCCATTACTATTTTTGTAGGCTTCCTCTGTCATAGTTTCTGATTACCTATTTTTTTTATTTTACTGAATTTGAACATTTTACAGTATTAAACCGTTTTTGCAGTCTGGTTATTTTGAAGACTTGAAATTTCTTTTTCTGAAGCTATAGCGAAAGCACAGATATTTAAGTGATGACCTTGTGAACAGTGATACTGCTTCAATCCTTGGCACCATATGGTCCCCAGAATATCAGTGGATGCATCTCCAGAATCCCCAAATGGGGTATCTCTGGAATCCTCTAACCACCACTGGCACCACAAAGTTTCAACATTACCATATCCTTGGGTCTTGCTCTGAATCCTGATACATTTTGGGCTACCCTCCCATAAACTTATTCTTTGAACATCCTTAGTTCTTAACTAATGTTTTGCTGCCTGAATTTTAGAGTTACAACATAATTTGTTTTCAGTCTTTTCTTAATTTGCTAAATATGCCATAAATTTTATGTAATAAATTCAAGTCCCTCCATGCACTCTTCCAACTGTGTACTTCTGCTATTATGGCTTGCTACCATGTTTTTTATTTCCTTTAATTCCATTTGTATGTATTCTCTCATCTTCTGTAAAAGTTCTTCATCGAGTTGGTTAAATTGTTCATCTATAGATTTCTTGATTTCGCAGGCCAGTGATTCCTTGATTTCTATAGCTAGGACATTCATTGTCAATTTAAATTCTCATCTATTGGGCTCCTGTGTTTTGGTGGTCTTGGAAACTTGCTAGGATTTCTCTATAATTCCCCAGCTGCTAGTGTCTTCCTTAGTTTACCCATATTTCTTTGCATTTAGTGGCTTTGAATGTTGAAATTTCGGGTTGTTTAATAACACGGTCTGCTGTTCTGGCCTGTAGTTGGTCATTGTGCCTGGAGGAGAGTTCCTGCAGTATGGGGTAAGGAGTGAGGTGCAGACACGCCTGGCCTGGTCCCAGTGTTCAAAGAGTTCCCGAAGTCTGGGGTAAGGGTGGGGCGCAGATGCACCTGGCCTGGTCCTGATGCTTAAAAAGTTCCCACTGTAAAATTTTATGTAAGAAATTCAAAGCTAAAAGTTTAATACTAGAAAGTCTCTGTTAATAAGACTAGCTGAAGTCTGCATAGCATTTATATTGCCTGTGATTTGCAATTTTCATATTGATATTCTTTAACTTCCATAGATTTCTAAGGAACTATAAGTATTTAAAATTTATTGAGACTTTCTTCATAAGAAAGTATTAAAATTTTATAAATATCAATAAACTAAATTTATTACCTGAATTGTACTTAAGAATCTATTCACATTTGCTGTTGCTGTTTTTAATTTTATTAATAAATTTTCAATGAATCACTGTGAGATAAATGTTCATGATTGAGTTGCAATCATGTATTGTACAACACCCACTGCCAGTGCATATTTCCTGCCATTTATATCCTCACTTTCCATCCCACCCTCTCCCCTTCCTCTGTAGTAGTCACTTTTCATCTCTTTCTCTCTCTCGCTCTCTCTTTCTCATTTCTTTATTTTTTACCTTCTAGACACTGTATAAATCTCACTTTTACTGCTTCTTTTGTAGCAGTACTACAAAAAATAATTTCACAGAACTCTGGTTATATTACTGTCAATTACTTAATAGTAGTATAATTTTTTACATTTAGGTTTGTCATACTCTACTTTAATTGCTCAGAAAGTTCAGACCACACTTATTTTTTCTTGTCTTTTGGGCAATATAAGATATGTGAATTTCCAAAATTCCTTCACCAATGAATGACATATGTTAGTTAACATGACAGCCAAAGGCCAAAGGCATGTGAATGTAAGTTGTGATTATGATCTAGAGGTGGCCATTATTGACTTGGAAACTATTATTCTCATGTGCATATCAAGTGAACCATTCACTTTGCAACTCTGGACCTCCGTATCTTTCCTTTCTATTATACAATGTCCTTTGTCTTTTCTGTAAATTTCGTTGATCTGCTGAATAGTTTCCTCTTTAGAAATACTCTATATTTTTTTTCAATAACTCTAATTTCTACAAAAAAAAAAAACAAGATCTCTAATTCAAGAGGTCTGACTTTGACAACTGTGACTGAGCAGAACTCCTGGAACCATACTGAAAGACTCCATCCTTGGCTATGTCCTGGCATCTGAGCAAAAACCAAGATCTCTAATGACAGAAGACTGATTACAACAACAGTGATGGAACTGAACTTGAACAGAACTTCTAGAACCATAAAGAAAGACTTTATTCTATCCTTTGTCCTATAACCTTAGCAAATACCAAGATCTCTAGCTACAGAGGCTGGATTTTATCATCCACAAATGAGTGGAAAGATTCCTTACACCATAAAAAGAGTTTGGAGTATGAAAATGAGCATGTATGGAACCTGTAGTTGTTCCCATGGCAGTCTACTTCAAGGACTTAGAAATCTGTATCTTTTAGGCCAAGGGAATTCCCTTTCTAATTTCCACAATACTTATTGTGCCTATCCAAAAAAGAAATAAAAAGGCACAAAATTTTGCAAATCCAGCCCTCCTTCCTTCATTTTTTTTACTTTTTTATTCTTTTTTAAAATAATATCTTTATTTAAACACTGTGATCACAAAAATGATTGTAGTTGGGTTTCAGTCATAAAAAGAACAACCCCCTTTGCCAGTGCAATCTTCTTACCAGAAATGCCCCCATCTCCTCCCTCCTCTACCTCCCACCTGTAAACGAGACAAGCTTTCTACATCCTTTATTCAATGACATTGTTATGATAGTTCTCAGCATAGTTATTTCTCTAACTGCACTCCCCCTTCTTTGTGGTGACCTTCATTACTTGAGCCAGTCCTTCCAGCCCTCATCTCTGGAATTATTTCAATGTCTTTTATTTTTCTTAAAATCCATAGATGAGTGGGACTATTCTGTGTCTATCTCTTTCTCTCTCTGACTTATTTCACTCAGCATAATAGATTCCAATAGCCAGACTCTGGAAACAACCAAGATGCCCTTCAACTGATGAGTGGCTAAAGAAACTGTGGTACATATACACAATGGAATACTACGCAGCCATCAGGAGAGATGGTCATGAAATTTTCCTATACATAGATGTACATGGAATCTATTATGCTGAGTAAAGTAAGTCAGAGGGAGAGAGAAAGACGCAGAATGGTCTCACTCATCTATGGGTTTTGAGAAAAATGAAAGACATTTTTAACAGTATCTCAGAGACAAGAGAGATGAGGGCTGGTAGGTGCAGCTCATGACATGAAGCTCACCACATAGAGTGATGATTGCAGTGGGAGAGATGACTACACTGAAAACTATTATAATAATGTGAATGAATGAGGGAAGTGGAAAGCCTGTCCCAAGTACAGGTGAGTGGGGGTGGGGAGTAGGGAGATCTGGGAAATTGGTGTTGGGAATGTTGCACTGGTGAAGGGGGGTGTTCTTTACATGACTGTAATCATACAACTATAATCATATTTGTAATCACGGTGTTTAAATAAAGATAATTAAAAAATAGATTCCATGTACATCCATGTATAGAAAAATTTCATGACTTTATCTCTTCTGATGCTGCATAATATTCCATTGTGTGTCTGTACCACAGTTTTATTAATCATTTGTCTATTAAGGGGCATCTTAGTTGTTTCCAGAGTCTGGCTATTATAAATAGCGCTGCAATGAATATAGATGTGAGGAAAAAGTTTTTTGTGTATTGAGTTTTTTAGTTCAGAGGGTCTATCCCTAGAAGTGGCATAGCTGGATCAAATGGGAGCTCAATTTCATTTGACCTTTGTGCAGGATGTTTGATGGAGGTCTGAGTTTGGTTTTTTTGCAAGTGGCTAACCAGTTGTCCCAACACCACTTGTTGAAAAGGCTTTCTTTGGTCCATTTTGCAAATGTAAATTATAAGTATGTATTGTCTTTTATTTCTATACATAATCATAGTACTCTCAAAATAGAGAACATTTGACAGTTCAGGTGAGATAAAAATTGAGCACTAAGTAATGTGTTTATTTAGAAACCTATGGTGAAACTGACATAATCAGCATTTCTGAAATCATGTGTAGAATTAATAAAGGAAAGAGTTAACAAATAATTGGCTATAGAGAAGTGGATAGAGAATGATATTAAAAATTCCTTTAGCAAGTTTCTATTTAGAGAGATTAAAAATACAAGGATTGTTATTGATTTGAGCTTGGAATAAAGATGTGTTTTATTTGAAAGCTAAGTTTTGTGTATGTTTGATGACTAGTGAATATCTAAGTTATTTCAGATACTTCTTGGCTTTGTTATCTTCAAATGCACCCTCACTACACATATCCTGACATTCACAAAGCTGTTTGTTTAGCTGTTCGTTTTCCTGCATCTAATGCTTCATCTCTGGGGCTAAAACAACAACTCTTGGTTCAGACTCACAAACTAAATGTGTTTTTGTAAATTGTGTCAGTGGGTAGACATGCTTGAAATTAGAACAAAGAGTGGTATTGTTTCCCTATTGATATACGACATGCCCTCTGGAAATTGTAGACAAGAAAAGCGTGGAATCAAATTCATATTTACTCAACTCTGAACTTAAGCGCATACTCTGAATGTGCTTTGTGAACATCTGCATTGGGGGTTTTTGTTGAATTTTCCTGAGAACACATAACCATTTTTTAGTTCTGTGATAACAGTAGCTAGCTATATATAAATAATACATCCAAGTGTATGTTGCATTATCTATGCTATGTAGACAGTAGTATTAGTTGTATTTGTTTTATATATGTATACATAAATATATGTCTATGTTTTTGCTTTGTTCTATTTTATTTGAGGGATGAGCTCACCTGGCTGGGCTCAGGCTTATTCCTAATTCTGCACTCAGGGATCACTCCTGCTGGTCCCAGGGATTTAACCTAGGGCAGCTACAGTACAGGACAAACATCCTAACAATGTACTATCTCTCCAGCTTCATATGTGTATATGATTTTCAAATTCACTATGAATTTTTAAGGTAAATGATATTTATCTCTTGAAATAATTGCTATTATCTTTATTATTATTGATAGTAGATAAATGCTATTATTTTATTATTATTTACTATATAGATAAAATATAAGATATTGATCAAGTTACAATATTGTATCTTGGTTAGCTGAAATGTTTGTTTAATAATTAAAAACACTTATCTCAATATTGCATATCTGAAATAGTAATATTAATGAATTATGTTAGTACTACAGAATTATTAATGTGTCTAAATCACTATTTAAAATAGCATCAAATTCATCAAATAGTGCTAATCGCACAAAAAATGTTCACATCCCGTGAATCATAGCCTTTGAACAAATTAGCACATTCTTTCTATTTATTTGTCATTTACATTTGCAGCATTCAGAGCACATAAAGTCCCATTCCTATTATGTGCAGATAGCCAGTAAGTCTCTGTAGAGAAACAGCCCTTAGAATGGCCTTGGATGGTGGAGGGAGGCCTTTGTTCTTAGGCCCCACCCCCACCTCACCCCCCGCAACATGGCTCCATCCCCCATTAACCAGCTGGTCTGGGGCCAGGAAAGCAAAGATGGGTATTGAACTCACTCACAGGCAGGCTTCCAGAGAGATAACATCTTTATTGCCCTGGCCAAGAGATGTGGCTGCTAACCATTTACACATGCCATTCTAAGCTAGCCCTGCATATTACTTCTTTCATCCATGTCACCTCCAACCTCCATACATCCTGGCAAAAGACCAAAAGGCCTAAATCCTCTCCAGTCAAAGTCTTATCTTACCTTTCCAAGAACCCTCCCAGGAATGGGCAGGGTCTTGCAGGTAAGATCAGGTTACATAGGAAGAATGGGGGGTTGGGGCCACAAGTCTCCACAAGTGGACTACAACATAGAGGAATATATGATCTTGTTAATGAGACTGTTCCAATGGTCTGAGAATTTTCAATAAGTTTGATGATTTTAATTTGTTTGTTTTGTTTTGGGCCACACACAGGACTTTCTCCTGGCTCTTTATT
>PVKC010046502.1:0-11233 GCA_004027635.1 Crocidura indochinensis
CACAATTAAAGTTAACTTAATTTTGCTCTGGTATTAGGTATCTATCTTTTTACCATGTCCCAAAGTAAAACATGCATTTTCATCATGTTCTCATGTTGTTTGAACACAAAAAAGAAAAACATACATGTAAATTCACATGCATTATGGAACAAAGAGAACCATGATGGAAATTGGTAGATGCCCTTACTGTGCATTATAGCTGCTATTTTATTTTGTACATATGTATTCAACTGTTTCATCATTGGAAGTTATCTATCTTTACTTGTTTTTTGTTTCAGGTACATTCTAGAGCAACATCAAAATATGTGATATCATGCTACCCAAACCCATGTCTGTTTCCATCCTTCACTGCACACAATTTTCCATTTCAAACCTCCTTGCCTTGACAAATTGACAACCAGCATTTCATTTTTAGAATTGAACATATATTTTGCTTTTGGCTTGTTTCTTTATTTTTTCCTGTTTTTGTAAAACACCTTATCATTCATGAGTAAATTTGAAGTTAAATGACGTTTTTCTTTTTCCACCTTGTTTATTCATGTCGCTTGAAAACAAAGGATTTTGTCTTTTTCAAAAGTTGACTACTATTATTTATTGAGCACAGATGGAAAATTGGCTTTCTCTACAAATCTATCCCTTAGACTATCTCCAAATGTTAAGTAGTTGTTAACAATAGTGCAGTGAACACAGTAAAAATATCTCTTGAATGAGAATAGTCCAGTGTTGTGATGATATCTAGATATAGAATAGCTGGTAACAACGGGATATTCTTAATTTTTTTCTTTTGTTCAGAGTAATTTTCCACAGGGGATAACTTGTTTAGAGATTGAACTAAAAAGATAGAAAAAGTATCTGGGGATTAGAGTAGGAAGTATAAATACCTTCTCCTCTCCAGTATCCAAGCCTTTGTACTCCTGGAGTGGAGGAACATGGGAACATGTTTTTTGTTTGTTTGTTTGTTTGTTTGTCTGAAAACTTAAGACTTACAAGGAGAACTCATATTCAGTCCTTCCTGCTGCCTTTTCTGATACCAGAGATTCTATCACCAGTATCTGCAGAAGGGAAGAGTTCAGAATTCTATACTGGGCTTCCCTCCTAAGTGAGTCCAATAACAGAGTTCATCCTTCTTGAAGATGTAGCATAGGAAAGTATTGACCTCTGGTTACAAGGAAGTTAGTCACCCTAGCACAGAGGTAAGAAATTATTTTGCTCTCGTGCTTGATTGATGAATGAATGAGTGTAGCTATGATTTGCTGCATAATATTTAAGTATAAACATGACATCCACATTTCAAACAGCCATTCGTCTTCCTTATCACTCAAAGTCATTATAAAAATACTTAAAATTATGTTCAGATTTTCAGGATCAAAGGATTTTCCTAAATAAGAAATATTGTGTTGATTAAGGAAATAAGTTTTGACCAGTTGAAATTCTGAGTTTTGCAAAGAGCAGTAGTGGATGGAGGCCTCATTTGCTATAAATATCAACTCATGTACACAATAAACTTCACCACACAAAGGAAATGGGCACAGAATACCAGTGCCAATAGCTTTACAAACTGTGAATAATGGCAAGCATTTTCTATAAAACATTGTACTTATATTTTTTAAAAAAAAACCTGTTTTTAAATGAAGATATGATTTCCTAAAATTAAAGTTAGGGAGTATATCTTTACACCCAGTTTAAAATTTCCAAGATTTCCTGGGTTCATGAGTGTGAAAAGAAGACTTGTTTTTTTTATTACCGTCTCTCCCATTTTCAAATATTTTGGAGTCAGAAAGATAGTAGAGGGGTTAAGTCATTTGTCTCGCATGAATATAAACCCTGGTTTGATCCCCTAAGATATGCCACGAGTGACCACTGAGCACAGAGCCAGGAATAAGCCCTGAACACTGCTAGTTGTGTCCCAAAATAAAGATATTTTGTACTAATGTAATTTTCACTCCGTGCTTTATTCATCTATTATCTACTTTTCTTTTGGGGGGCAGGCACACCCAATGATGCTCAGGGGTTACTCCTGGCTATGCACTCAGAAATTGCTCCTGGCTTGGGGGACCATATGGGATACCGGGCAATCAAACTGCAGTTTATCCTAGGTCAGCTCCTGAGAGGCATATGCCCTACTGCTTGCACCATGGCTCCAGCCCCTATTATTTACATTTCTAAAACAAAAATAGTTTTTTTTAAATTTTTGACAAAATTGCTTTCTCAGTGGAATTTTAGAGCATATTATAAAATACTTTGAAGAAATGTTGGGCAGGAGAGATAGCACAGCAGTAGGATGTTTGCCTTGCATGTGGCTGACCGAGGATGTACCTGGGTTCGATTCCCAGCAACCCATATGATCCCTGAGCTTGTCAGGAGAGATTTCTGAGAGCAGAGCCACAAGTAGTCTCTGAGCACAGCCAGGTGTAGCCCACCCCAAAAAAAACAAACCGAAAAAAAGGAAAAAAGTGAAAATGCAAAACAAAACAAAACCCCCCAAATCAAACAAAAAATAATAACTCACTTTAAAGCAATGTATTTTATCCTGTCTGAGTTTTGCTATTATGTGGTTTTGCACTCCTATAAATATTTGTTTGTACGATCATATTTGTTCTTAATTGCACAGATAGTAATCCATAAATGCTTTACATTATGCATAAAGTGATTTGTGATCATTTGCATTTAACCATATAAACCTTCTAACTAAATTGATACACAAATAATATAATGATTATATATGCAATATACATATCAAATTTCTAATTACATAAATAATATCTGTATTATATCTTTGGACATTTTAGGTATTTGTATTACATATGAATGATGCCATATAATTCCAATATTCTGTTACATTGAGTATGTGATTTTTTTTAAAAATCACATTAAAACCTGTTTAGGAAACTTGTTCTACAGCTATGTGCTTTAAGCAATTATATTATCCACACATAATTTTTATTTTATGGTTTTCAAAATTTTATTTTTGTTCCATCATATGCTATCTGAACATAATATATTCATCTACTTTGGGGGACGCAAGGTGAATAATGAGGTTGGAGTTTCTGCTGTCTGGAATCCCACACTGGAATTACATTTACATGGTCTATTGAAATAATGTATGATGTATAGCTCTGAAATAATAATGTAGAGTAAATTATTTAATAAAAAATATAGAAGAGTCAAAATGCAAAAACGCAAAGTGTTAATTGGTCTGGCAAAGAATAGGTTAGATTTTAAAAAGCCCAGAATAACAAAGATATACACATAGGAATGGGAAGAAGCAACTGTCTCATCCCTGCAGTTATTGTGCAATTAATTGTTAATTGGCTATGGGATTATGTTAGGTAAATACAGCTTCTACAGGATACTAAAACTCCTGCCTTTGTTTTACCTTGTTTATGTCCTCTGCAAGGTGTTGGTTTATCTCCATTTCCACTTCTATATTCAATGTACAATTTTTGACAAAAATAAACAACCACTTATTTTGCTTTGAAAAAGTCATTTTGCTTTCTGACTATTTTGGATGGGCATCAAGGGACTGCTATCAGGTTTGGAATGCTGCCAGAGGAAAGATTTTTTTCTCTTGCTAACTAAGCAACTAAATTCAGCTTATTAGAAACTTGTTTTTTACTCATTTATATAATTCCTTTCCAGCTTCTCATCCCATTTTTGAACGGATTTTTGAATATTTTTTAGATAATTGGCAGCATACTTTCAGTCTTAAATGATAACTAAAGTTTAAATTTTGATATAAGGCTCAAGAATTAAAATACAAGGGCCTGAAAGGTGGTACAATGGGTAGTAAGTTTGTCTGGTACAAGCTGACCCAAGTTCATTTTCTCAAGCCTACCAGGTGTGATCCCTAATAGCAGAAACAGGAGTAAGTCTTGATCAACACCCAATGTGATCCCCAATTTAAAATAAATAAATTAATACAGATTTAAATTTACTCACATGTTGTATATGTAGGACAAAAGCAAATAAATAAAAATTAACAATAAAACTCACACTTAGTTGGGGGAAACTACTATTGTCATTGCCTGGATGTGAAATGCAGTGGGGTCATTCACAAGTGAGCCTGTTGGTAATGGTATGACACTGGAACTTTATTGGCTACAGTGGCAAATAGAACACACATTCAGAGGTGTTATACTAACTTCATATAGGCAATAGTATAGTAAATATGATGAATCATAAAAGGTTTATTTAAAGAGATAAGAAAAACTATAAAAATAAGGGAACTATTTCTACACTAGGCAGGAGAAAACCTGTAATAACTTGTATTTTATTCAGTCCTTGATTAATTAGTGTGCCTAGGATGATGAAAGGCACAGTGTTCTGCATGAATGTGTGTGGGTAAGAGAAAGAGATGAGAGAGAAAAAGTATTCTAAAGGGATTCATAGTAAGAAGACTAGGTTGCATCAGGAAAATGTACTAAGAAAGCTTGTTTAATTTACACATCACCTTTGCAACAAGATTTGTGAAGGATGAGAAATACGATAGGGAAAAATAATTCCTGAACCTTGAGATGCTGGAGTAGCAGAGAAGACACTCCACTCCATTCCTTCACATCTAATACTGTCTCCCACTATTTCTTCTTTTTCTGTTACCTTGAAAACTGATCTTATTTTCTGTGACTTAATATACAACAAGTAGCTTTGTCAGGGCTTTTGTTATTCCCTCTGTCAGGCATAGTTCTTGATCATGTAACCCATCGTCACCCTCCTTCTTTTCCTAATCAAAGAGTCATGTGATTTAGGTCTTACTAAACATGCATAGTTTCACCAAGAGGACTTGGACTGTGAAAAAATTAATTTATTTAAAAATGAATTTTTATTGTAAAAAATCAAATGATAGATTTGTCATTATATGAACAAAGCATTTTTAAGTAAATTTTATGTCATTTCCCTTTTCTTAGAAGTCATCCCACAACATGAAACCAGAAAACAATTCACAAACTTTAGAATTTATTCTTCTTGGATTCTCACAAGAGCCAGAGTTGCAACTCCTCATATTTGTGTTTTTCCTCTCCATGTACCTGATCACTGTCTTTGGAAACCTGCTCATCTTCTTGGCTATCTTCTCAGACTCCCACCTCCACACCCCCATGTACTTCTTTCTCTCTAACCTGTCCCTCATAGACATTGGTTTTACCTCCACCACTGTCCCAAAGATGCTGTTGAACATCCAGATTCAGAGTAGGAGTATTACTTATGAAGACTGCATAACACAGATGTATTTTTTCTTACTATTTGGAGAGTTGGACATTTTTCTCCTGACTGTAATGGCCTATGACCGCTTTGTAGCCATTTGCCACCCTCTGCACTACACAGTCATCATGAATTCGCGACTCTGTGGCCTGCTGGTTCTGGGATCCTGGATCATGAGTATTGGGCATTCTTTACTGGAAAGTTTAATGGTGTATCAACTTTCTTTCGGTACAGATGTGGCAATCCCCCATTTTTTTTGTGAACTTGATCAAATGGTTCAACTTGCCTGTTCTGACACTTTCCTTACTAATGTGGTGATGTATATTTCAGTTGTCTTGGTGGGTGGTATTTGTCTCACTGGAATACTTTATTCATACTCTAGAATTGTTTACTGCATATGTGGAATGTCATCATCTCAAGGGAAGTATAAAGCATTTTCTACCTGTGCGTCTCACCTCTCTGTGGTCTCCTTATTTTATTGTACTAGCATAGGAGTGTACCTGAGTTCTGCTGCTACCCATGACTCACAATCAACTTCAACAGCCTCTGTGATGTATACAGTGGTAACTCCCATGTTGAACCCCTTCATCTATAGCCTGAAGAATAAAGAAATCAAGAAAGCTTTGAAAACATTATTTGCAAAAAGATGCAAAAATAACATTTGTCCCCAGCTTGAGTACAGGCTCATGAATGTTTGACTGAAAGCCATAGAGTTAGACACTGTCAATATTTTATTAAATAAAATAATGAAATAAAATAAAAATAAAGGAAATAAAGCTTCCTCATTCTGCTTAGCCTTAACTTTCCTTCCATTTCTTTGACCATGGTTTTATTATTTAATTACTGTAAATTCATGATAATCAACAACAATTTTTCATTTTCTTATTTTCCCACTTTATTTTTAACTATTGCTCACAACTTTTTGGGCATTACAAAGATCCTACAGAAATGATATTGGTTACTAAAGGCAATTTATTCAAATTATTTGTAATAAAAGTCTATATATTTTAAATTGGACTAAGAATAATCAGGAGGTAGACTTCTCTCTCTCTCTCTCTCTCTCTCTCTCTTTTTTTGTTTTTTTTTGGGTTACACCCAGCAGCGATCAGGGGTTATTCCTGGCTCCAGGCTCAGAAATTGCTCCTGGCAAGCACAGGGACCATATGGAATGCCGGGATTCGAACTGATGACCTTCTGCATGAAAGACGAACACCTTACCTCCATGCTATCTCTCCAGCCCTGATAAACTTCTCTATTGGGGAAATATCTACAGTAATGAACAAAGTAATTACATTATTTTATTTAATTTTTGGTTATGGGTCACAGCTGATGATACTCAGGGCTTCCTCTTATTTCTGTGATCATTGATTATTCCTGGTGGTGCTGGGGGACTATATATTCACTGTTAGGAATGAAAACTTGAGTCAATCACATGCAAGGCAAGTGCCTAATCCCCTGCACTCTCTCCAAATTTTACCATATATTATTTATTCATTTTCTGATGAACACTTGTGGTTTGCTCTCTTGTCTATTGTAAATAATGCAACAGTAAACATGTGTATAAATTGTTGTGTGCATATATTGTTGAATTTGCCTTTTTATATCTTTCTGGGAAGTTTCCATAAAAATGATCATAGACTAAGTGGAATTTTTACTTTAAGATATTTGGGGACAGGTTGCCCAAAAAGTTTTCAGAGGGTCCATGTACCCTTTCTGAAATTCTCATCCAACCATGAGAGATTCCATGCATGACTGGATGATGTGGTGCTGCTTGGACTTTGATGCCATGCCACCCGTGGGATCTTCAAGATTATTCTGGGGTGTGCTCAGAAGATCATGTAATGCCAGAGAACAAACTGGTTTTGGACACATATAAGGGAATTATATCTTACCCCTGTATGATCTGTCCAATCCCACTTAAAGTCTATTTTATAGATGCCACCTTCAATAGTGCTCTTGGGGGGGCCACAGTCACTCACAACCACACTCAGACGACACCAGAATTATACCCACATGGAATAATAATAATAACAAGGCATATAATGCTAGGAAGCAAGTTCAGGGTATTGTACTTGGTGCACATTTACTTGGGTCACTGAACCTACTTACAATCTTTCAAGGAATTCCCATACTGCTTTCTATAATGTATGCACTGATTTACATAAAGATCAGCAGTGTTTGATGGCTTCCTAATTTTCACATCTCTCTTATACTTCTTATTTTGTATCTATTGGCTAACAGTTATTCATAAAACTGTAGCATAATTATTTTGATTTGCATTTTATTAATATGGGCACTAAATATATTCTTCTGTACTTATTGATCATTTTTGTGTCTTGTTTGGAAAAGTGACTATTTAAAGGCCCTAGGATTTTGTTGTTGTTGTTGTTGTTGTTATTGTTTTAATTTTGGGCCACACCCAAGGTATTCAGGGATTACTTCTGGCTCTGTGCTCAGAAATTACTCCGGGTAGGCTCAGGGGCCCATAATAGATGCCAGGGATTGTGTGCAAGGTAAATGCTCTACCTGCTGTGCTATTGCTTCAGCCACCTTCTGGGGTTTTTTGGTTTTTTTGTTTGTTTGGGGTCACACCTGGCAGCACCCAGGGGTTACTCTTGGCTTTGTGCTCAGATATCTCTCCTGGCAGGCACAGGGATATGGGATGCTGTGATTCAAATCACCATCTGTTCTGGATTGGCTGCATGCAAGGCAAACACCCTACCACAGTGCCATTGCTCCAGCCCACCCTCTGCATATTTTTAATCAAGTCACTTGTTGAGTTTGTTATTGTTGAATTATTGCAAAGAAAGCCAAATAGTCTTACTAATTTCCACCTATTTTGTATATTTCTACCTTCTAATGCCCAAATATGTGACTGAATCAGTCTCTGTAGATTTTCATGACAAAATGCTCTTTGGCATGACATCCAAAAATGTTGAATTATAATAGTGATTTATTACTTTCAAGACATATACATTTTATTCTTAGGGCATTATAAGATGAGAGAGAGAATTTTCGGTTCCTTTTTATTGGGATCAATGTATTGTAAATTTATTCTTTATTGGTGCAATTGAAATACAAGGACAAAATGTAAAGCATAGGCAGACCAAAAATAGAAGGGAGATCAGGGGTAAAGGTGCTTGCCTTGCAAAAGTTGGTCCCAGTTCGATCTTTAGCACAACATAGGACTTTCTGATCACTTCTAGAGTATACATACAGCCAGAATTTAGCCTTGATCATTGCCAGGTATGGTCCAACACTGCTAGTCGAAACAAACAAACAAACAATGAGAACAAAAATCGAACACAAGTTGTATACAATAGCTTATCTAAATGATTAAGAATTTGTTAAGAAAAAAAGCCTGCTTGCATCTTATATTAGTATAAGAACAAAACTAAAAGAACAAAAAACAAGGTCAGGTTGTATACAATAGATTAACTAAGTAATTGGGCATTTGTTAAGAAAAGAAAGTCACGGGGCCCGGGAGATAGCATGGAGGTAAGGCATTTGCCTTTCATGCAAAAAGGTCATCGGTTCGAATCCCGGTGCCCCATTTGGTCCCCCGTGCCTGCCAGGAGCAATTTCTGAGCATGGAGCCAGGAGTAACCCCTGAGCACTGCCGGGTGTGACCCAAAAAAACCAAAAAAAAGAAAAAAAAAAAAGAAAGTCTACTTGCATCTTATACTAATAGCACACGTGTTTTTTTACTCAGCGTGGCTACACTTTGAAGATACACTTTTAAGTCATCTTAGGCCTTTGCATTCAAAGAAGAGAAGTCAATTGTAAGATTTCTGTTGACATAATTCTAGGACAGAATTTAATTTATTAAAGTTTGTCTCACAATGACTAAAGTTTGTCTTTCAATAACCTTCTTGAAACCATATCTTTGACAATAATTTAACCAGGGACAGATGATACTAGAAGATACTAGAAGAGAACAGTATCCCAATAAAAAGAATAAAATAGGGGCCAGAGCAATGACGCAGCAGTAGGATGTTTGCTTTGCACATGATTGAACCAGGACAGACCGTGTTTCAATTCCCCAGTGTCCCATATGGTCCTCCAAGCCAAGAGCAATTTCTGAGTGCATAGTCAGGAGTAACCCTGAGTGTCACTGGGTGTGGCTCAAAAATAAATAAAGAGAAAAGAATAAAATGTAAAGTTTAGTTATAAAATACATGCACATTTTGCAGTTAATTTGATCAAGAACAGTTCAGATAGCGATCTATAGAAAAATGTTGGCCTAGAAGGTTAAAAAGGTTTTAAGATTTTCTTTATATATAATTATTCTAGTCACAGTGGTCATCAAATAGAGCCTCCCCCCCCTCTTGTACCACACTAATACACAAACGATGATGTCTGATGCTATTTTCTGGGCATAAACATTGTACACATATTTATTTTATACAAGAAGTCATATGTTCTACAATTCCAATAAGAATGGGCACGCAACTTACACCATACAAGATTGAACATTGACTGTCTAATCCAAACCCTGGATCCCAACCTTAGAACTGACACAGTTCCCTGCACCAGTACCAGGAACCAAACTGCCTTTGGGGGAGTCCCTCATACCACTCTGGCACCAACTTGCACCAGGCTAGGTGCATACAACATCCTGAGGTTGAAGGAAACAGCAACAGGTTCCCCAATCTCATCATCTAACTGTGAGATGAAATTAGAAGACACTCCACTATTTGAACTGTGCAAAAACTAAGATCACTAATTATAGTCTGACTACAGCAGAGAGGAAGTAAGCTTGGTCTAAGAGATACAGGGTTTCTCCATCCCTGAAGCACGTTGTTTTGGGATCAACTACAGGCTACAGCCATGCTCATTGTCAAGCCAAACCCAAGGTATTTTTTATGGTGCCAGGAAATATTATGCTCAGTTGTGGTTGTCTAGGTCAGTCTCCTATAATTAGAGATCTTGGTTTTTGCACAGGTCCTAGGACAAAGTCTAGGAGGGACTCTTTCTTTATGGTTCCAAAAGATCTGCCCCATCACAGTTGCTATAGTCAGTCTTCTGTAATTAGTGATGTTGGTTTTTGCACAGTTCAAATGGTGGAGTGTCTTCTAATTTCATCTCACAGTTAGATGATGAGGTTGGGGAACCTGTTGCTGTTTCCTTCATCCTCAGGGTGTTGTATGCACCTAGCCTGGTGCAAATTGGTGCTAGAGTGGTATGAAGGACTCCCTCAAAGGCAGTTTATTTCCTATTTTTAGAAAGGTTGGATTAGACAGCATTCTCACCAGCAGTGAATGAGAGTACTTTTCTATCCGTATCCCCATCAACACTGATTGCTCTTGTTCTTTGTGATGTGATGCCATCTCTGTAGCATGAGATGTTACCCTATTTTGTTTTGATTTACATGTCCCTGAGGATTAGTGATGTAAAATATTTTTCATGTGCCTTTTAGCCATCTCGCTCTTTTTTTGTTTTGTTTTGTTTTGTTTTGTTTTAGGCCCACACTCAGTGAAGCTCAGGTGTTACTCCTGGTTATGTGCTCAAAAATTTCTCCTAGCTTGGAGGACCATATGGGACACTGGGGGGTCAAACCATGATTCGTCCTAGGCTAGCACAGGCAAGGCAGAATCCTTCCCATTTGTGCCACCACTCCAGCCCCTGTATTTCTTCTCTGAAGAAATGTCGGATCATTTCTTCTCTCCATTTTTGATGGAATTAGAGGTTTTTCTTTCAGTACTTGTATATCTTGGATGTTAGCCCCTTATCAAATGGGTTTTGGGTGAAGTTTCTCCCATTTTGTGGATGGCCTTTGTTTCCTAGTAACTGTTTTCTTTGAGGTGCAGAAGCTTCTAAATTTAATGTAGAGTCACATTTTAACATAATTTTTATTTTGATCATAGTGGCTTACATATTGTTGACAATAATATTTTAGGTACATATTTACATAAAATCAGGGGGATTCCCATCTCCGATTTGTCCTCCCTATACCTCGTTTTCATCTTACCTCCCATATCTTCCTCCCTAACCCCCGGGGCTGCTAGAATATGTGGTTCCCTCTGTACCTAGTTTA
>PVKC010046503.1:0-11226 GCA_004027635.1 Crocidura indochinensis
AGCACATCCAGGCATGGTCCCCACCCCACACCCTGTATAGCTAGGGTGAGGGTGCTGATGACAGCTCCACGACTGGCCCTGAGACGTCACTTCCTGTCCTCCTCCCGAGTCTGTGGGAGGAGAGGAACCCGTCAGCTCTCGCAGCCCTCCAAGGGAAGAGATCAGGGCTCAGTGAGACTCAGGAGCTGATTCACCCACCGTGGGGCACCCGTGCCACCGGGGAGCAGATGGAGACAGAGGAGCAGCCTGGTTGCCTCCCTCCCTCCTGGGAAAACCAGAGCTATTCCAGCGCATGCCCCTGGCTCCCAGCTCCGCACCCCACAGGGGCTGCTGACACACGTCTGTCTCCTCGAACCACAAGGCTGTGAATCACGGTGTCTGCCTGTGTTCCCACAGAGGTGACCCGGGCAGGCAAGGTCAAAGGCCTGTGAGCACGCCCAGCCCCAGAGCACAGAGCCTACATACAGCCCCCCAGATGGAGCTGACACTGGGTGCCAGACAGAGCCAGGCTGGGGGGACTGCAAGCAGGGACTCCCTCAAGAGGGGCACCGGGTGTCCACATAGATGCTCAAGTCCAGGAGGAGCTGAGGGTGGGCAGAGGGACACCCTCGGTCTGCAAGTGTGTGGCTGCACTGCAGAGAACATTCCATGCTTCAAAGTCAGTCCTAAGCCTGCAGACGTGGAAACAGCTCCCCAGGGGTATGTGAATCAACCTGGACTTGTACGTAACTGGGTGCAGCCTTGAGTCAGACACCACTGTCCCACCAGGCTGCTGTTTCATAAGATTCTATTAGGGCCTGAACTGGACCAACCACAAGCCACTGGGGAATGGAAGAGAACAAGGCTGGTGACACCTGCAGGGGCGCTGCTGATCAGGACTGTGATTCTACTAAGACCCCAAACAGCAGGGGTGCTGTGGAGTCATGTCCATCCAGGAAGCTCCCCCCACCCCCCACTACTCAGCCAGTGTGTTGGTCCTGGGCAGAGTGGGAGTGCCTGTGTGTGTTCATACATGAGAGTTTGTGTTCACGCGTGACCGTGTATTCATACAGGAGCGTATGTTTCTATAGGAGTGTGTGGTTCCATGTGGGAATGTGTATCCCAAGCAGGAGCATGTATGTTCCATGCAGGAGTGTATATTCCATGTGGGAGCATATATGTTCCATATGGGAGTGTGTTCCATTGGGGAACATTGTGTTCTGTGTGAAAGCGTGTGTTCCATGTGGGGCATGTTGTTAAAGGCAGGAGTCCTTGAGGATTTTTTCCCTAATTTTTATTAAAGCACCATGACTTACAATGTTGTTCATAATGCAGTCTTTTCAGGCATTAAATGTTCACACAGCAACCCCACCATCAGTGTGACCTCCTCCACCAGCATCCCCAATCTCCCACCCACCATCCTCCTCCACACAGGCACAAATAAATTGATTTCATAGTGTTTGTTACAACACAAAAGCAAGCTCAAGGATTCTATCAAAGCTCAGATCAAGACAGATCAATTTAAAATGATTGTTCTATCTCTCCAAGCCGGTGTCCGAGGGGAGTAATGTGGCTGTGTTTGGTGCTTGCCGAGCTTCAGGATCCCTGAGCTTGGTAGGCCACCATGTGACTTTCCCACCCAATTTCCTGAAATACTCCGGGCTGAGACTGCTATAAAATACTGAGGCTGCTCTTCCACTATGGAGAAACCAGCATTCTGTCATGAGCACATTACTCTCTTCCTCTTCCTCCCCTTACACCGAATTTCCAAATAGAACCTACTTTCACTTCAAAGAAGCAAATACACAAGATATTGAGGTGTCGCCTGCGGGTGCATAGTTTGGGTTTTACGCATCTGAAACTAATATGGTGGCTTGGGGATTAGAGAAGGTGAAGTCTCAAGAGCTGCTGGGGCCACTTCTGTCTGAAGGTTTAGGGGTGACAAGGGGAATCTTCTCCTCCCCCTTTCTGAGAAGGCCACAGAGGCATCAGTCAGGACTTCTGAGGAAGTTCGCAGCTGCTATTTCCTTTCAGTAAGCTCCATGGAGGGGTCATGCTATTTTCCTGCTAGGAATGTGTGAGCCATGATCTCTGACCCTCAGAGTGTTGGGCTCTGCAGCCAAGGCTGAACTGAGTCTCTTTCCAGGACACAGGAGCCCTCAGACACAGAACTGGCCACAGAGCAATGCTGGAGGTCACTGTGGGTGGCAAGAACCCCCACCTTGGAAAGGTATAGATGGAGCAGGGAGCAGTGTCTGCATTCAGGGCCCTGCAGGCCCATCTGATGTTCAGTGGTGGCCAGAGCTCAGGACACGAGCTCAAGGGTCTCCACAGACACCTAACTGAGGAACAGCCCCCCCAAAACACCCCACTTCTGCTTTTCCCAACCCCTGCCCTCTTGGCCTCACTCCTCACAGTCCCCTCCTGCCTCCCACTGGGTGAAGAGAATGACAATAGTCTCCCAGGCCCCGTCCAAGCATCATGCCTGTGGCCATGAGAGCGGTAATGTGACATCCCAGCTCCTCACCCGTCCCATCCCAAGGCAGCCGTGACTGCCAGCCCCTGGTGCCACATCTGGACCCTCCGTGAAATTCCTAGTGCCAGAACCAACAGCCCAGATGTTGTCCCAGGAAGGTCTCCTATCCTGCCACCTGCACAAGTGTCCAGGGGTCGGTGGGAAGGACAGCGATCCCCTCTCAAGGGGGAAAGTGACACGAGCTGACACAGCTCAGTGCCTGCACAGCTCTGAGGAACGAGTGGCCAGAGAACCCCAAACTTCCCCAGACACTGCACGCATGCCCAGCCTCATCCATCTCTGCTGACCCCACTGGACCTGGCAGATGGCGGGTGTAGAGGGCAGGACTGTAAATGGTGACTCATCCTGGTGCCCACACTGGCACCTTTGTGCCCAGAGGCTGAACCTGTTCTGGGAGCTGGCCCGGCCCATCTCTGACCCCGCAGAGCACAAGGCTGCCTTCATTTCCAGGACTTCATTCTCCTTCCTGGATTTCTGCCCTGCATGCCCCTCTTCTGGCAACCTGGACCCCAGTTTGTCTTTAAAATGAGGTGCTGCGCTCAGAAGATAGCATAGAGGTCATCTCTGCATTACCAGACTGAGTATCCCTGAGTATCCCCAGAGTGTGGTCCCACAAGGGACATGAACCAGTACCCTAGCACCCTCAACCCATGCCTCCCGCCTACTTGGCTGAATCACTGTTGGATTTTCGGCTTCTGAAAAAGCCCCTTCTCCAAATCCAAGTAAAGCAAGGAGGAAACGGAATGGTCTCTCTGTGCAGTGTTCTCTCTGACCTGGCTATGCCTCTGGGTCCAAATGGCCCTGCCGCTGGCTGGCTACCCTGTCTACCCAAGAGGACGTGGGAGGTGCTCGGAACCAGAACCACTCGGAGGGGACTCGTAGAAAAGCTTGTGCTAGTCTGCACCCTGGATGAAGGCCTCAGCCCCACAGAGAGGGCCAGTGAGCTTTAGAGGTTCAATGAAGGGGGTGACAGAATGATTCAACAGGAGTTCAGAAAGGTGAGAGTGATGCCCACAAAGGAGAAACCTAAGACACATAGGATCTCCCGAGGCTAAACCTGCTCCTGGTCCCTGCATGTTTCTCCATAAAACCAATCTCAGAAGATTCCAGAACAGGGGCTGGAGCAATGGCGTAGCGGTAGGGCTTTTGCCTTGCATGTGGCGAACCTGGGTTTGTTCCCTGGCATCCCCTGTGGTCCCCCAAGCCAGGAGCAATTTCTGAGGGCAGAGCCAAGAGTAACCCCTGAGCATCACCGGGTGTGGCCCAAAAATAAAAAATAAATACATAAAAATAAAAAAGGTTGGGACCCGGGAGATAGCATGGAGGTAAGGCGTTTGCCTTTCCTGCAAAAGGTCATTGGTTCGAATCCCGGTGCCCCATATGGACCCCCGTGCCTGCCAGGAGCAATTTCTTAGCATGGAGCCAGGAGTAACCCCTGAGCACTGCCGGGTGTGACCCAAAAACCAAAAAATAAATAAATAAATAAATAAATAAATAAATAAATAAATAAATAAAAAAGGTTCCATAAATGGGGAAGGGTGCCCCCTGAGGTGGGGTGAGTCCTGTGATTGGTAAGAGTGGGGAGGGAAGGAAACAGTGGTAACCATCAGCAAAGCAGAGCAAGGCACAGACTAGAGAACAGAGCTGGTACGGGGAGGGTGCCCGAGCATGGGGACTGGGTAGCATGAAGCGGTCCAGGATATGAGGACTACGTAGTCCTGACATGGAGATGGAGTCCATTTCCACAATGTGTGACCTCCCTCCCCAACACTCTGGGTTGTGTTCCTCATCCCTAATACCCTCCAAACCTCTGATGGACGGAACCTCGTGAGGGCACCAACATGCTGACACCATGCTGGATTCTCATTCAGCAGCTGTGACTCCCTTTCTACAGAAACTAAAATGAATGAAACTCAAGAAGGGCAGGGCCAACCTACGACAGGCCTGCCCCATTCCCAGCACTGGGCTCTACTGTGACCCAGTCTCTGCCCCAAATTTGCCTGTGCTCGGTGCAACAAGACTCAGAAGACTGCAGGAGACTGTCCCTCTTGGGTCACCTCTGAGCATGTGTCCACAGATCTCACCAGCCCCCACGAGCCACTGAAACTGAGGGCTAATCTCCCTCACCTCTACCATGCTGACCTCTGCTACAGCCTGGTTGAATGCTCCCAGCCATGCCAGGAGCTCCCTTGCCTTGGTTCTGATACCCTGTTCAGGATTGGAATCTGCTTCTTCACCCCTAAAGATTTGCCCTGTAGCATGGACAGGTTCTGCAGGTCCTTGGGAATCTGCATTTCTGGAAAATGAGAAATAGAAGAGCTCAGGTATTGGATTTAAGCTGCAGGGTCCCATTCCAAACACCCTCATCGTGTCCAGATAATCCAACCCAGGCCCAGCTGAGCCTCTGCGCAGTGCTGGGGATTGAGCCCCTGTTGGCCGCATGCGAGGCCAGTCTTCCTCCCCGTATAACTGTTCCAGCCTCGAATGTGGTTTGCAAGTCTCACCGTGATCCGATCAAGCCAACAGGTCTGGGAATATTCCCTCCTGGCACATCATTGTGATCCTGGGGAGGGATTCGGACTGTCCTTCCCAGGTCTCAGGAAAACTTCAAGTTTCCTGGGTAACAAATACATCCAGTGAGTTCAAACGAGGACAAGCATTGCCGGTTCTATGTGTCAAGTCCAGAAAAATGAGCCAATTCTCGAAGGGAACAACATTGAACTGATTTCAAATCCAGCAGGTCTGGTGCAGCCAGCCGCAGCCACCGGGAGCAGGACTGGTGGGAAGTTTGGGGACAGAGTCCCTGTGTCCGTGACGATTTGTCAGGCTGAGCAAGGAGCCGGAGCTGGCTGAGGACAGAGGGAGCAGTGAACTGCTTGGTCCTGCCAGACCCGATTTGCAAAGATGGAGAAAGAGTCTTATCACATCGTCTCAGGGACAGCTGGGGAGCAAGGACATGCAGGAGCCCGAGAGTAAGTCCCCAGGGCGACACTGCTGCACCCTCAAACACAAGACCTCCGAATAGTGTCCCTTTTGTTCAAAATACGGAATATGTGCCCAAATAATGGGAATAATAAATCATGGGCATGTTTAACTAGCTGCATCATTGTGACTGAAATCTGACGTTTTCTTAAGTGCCTGATTCTTGTCCATTTGGTTATTATATAACAGGAACAGGTCATATACTGCTTCAGTTTCTTTATTTTTTTTCTTGGTATGTGTATATGTATGTATGTGTGTGCTTGTGTGCGTGTGTTTTTGCACGTGCCATACCCACTGTGCTCACTCCTGGCTCTGTATTCAAGGCTCATCCCTGGAAGATTCACAGAACCATATGTGGTACCGGGGATGGAACCCAGGTCAGCCATGTGCCAGACAGCCGATTCCCTACAGTCCTATTGCTTAGGCCCCTACACACACTATTTTAAAGAAAAACTGTTCCTGGGCTTGTATTATATAAGCAGAGAGCAGGTGGGCCTGAAAGTTGCTCGATTTCTCCTCATGAGGGAAGCTGGTAGGTTACTGGTTCCTCTGAAGGTCACCGAGTGACCTTGGATCCATCCTCTAGCCTCTCTGGGGGAGCAGCCAAACCCCTGAGACCCATACAGGAGCCCACCAATCCCGTGAACCCTCCCAGGACAGCCCCATGTATGCTCTACCCCTCCAGAGGAAACAAACTTCAAGATAGAGCCCTGGTATGCTTCCTATCATGAGCTACAATATGAAGCTTACCATAAAGAGTGATGAGTTCAGCTAGAGAAATAACTACACTGACAGCTATCATGATAATGGTAGTGAGTGAAAAGAATGCCTATCTACAGGAAAGGGGTGGGGGAATTGGTGGTGGGAATATTGCACTGGTGAAGGGGGTGTTCTTTTTATAACTGAAACCCAACTACAAACATGTTTGTAATCATGGTGCTTAAATAAAAGAAAAAAAGAATAGAGCTCTGGTTCAGAAATGGTCTTGGTCGTGGAGCACCCAGCCTCGGGCCAGTGAAAGTCCATTATCTAGGGTGCTGAGCTGGTGGAGACTAGATATGACATCCGAAGGCCAGGATGCCTACTTATGGCCTCTTGATGACCAACCTCTGTCACACCAGCAGATGGACTGAGAATAGAGCCAAGTTATGGGTGCTGCTCAGAGTGGTGGTTTTGCCAGGCTGTCTCCTCACCCTTACTCCACCTGTCTCAGGCTGGACCCTGGGCCCAGAACACCTTCGGTAGTGCAAGACAATTTGTCCAGATATGCCCAATTCTCAGATGCTCCTCATAGCTGGGGGGCATTTGTATGCACTGGAGTCCAAGCCAGGCCACCACAGAACGTTGCCAACGTGAACATTATTTCCTGAGTGTGTAGTGAGTCTATGACGGGGCTGAGAGAAAACTCCACTATGTGCAGATCTCACAGGCATTGCAGCAGGGGCCTAGGCTCCATCTCTGAGACCCCAAGTTCACTTAGCACTGCTAGGAACAAGAGTTACCCTTGGGCACTGAGTCAGAGTAACCCTGAGCACCAAGAGGAGTGGTTCAAAATAGCAAAATGAAAATCTTACAGAGATACATAAAATTTCTCAACCTGGGGCTGGAGTGATAGCATCGTGGTAGGGCATCGCCATACATGCGGGTGACCTGGGACAGACCTGGCTTCAATGCTTGGCATCTCATATGGTCTCCTGAGCGTACTAGGAGCAATTTCTCAACACAGAGCCAGGAGTAACCCCTGGGCATTACTGGGTATGGCCCAAACAGTCCCACCCCAAAAAAACAATTTCTCATTCCATGAATCAAGTGACATAAAGAGCCCTTTAGGAAAATAACATGCCAATGCATAATAATCTCAGGATTAGTTCATAACATTTGGCCCATAATTATAACCTTGGGTGTGTGAGTTTTTTTTTTTTAATTTTCTTTAAAGAAAAAAATTCAGGATTGGAGCCAGAACAACAGCACAGCAGAGAGGGTGTTTTCCTTGCAATGGCCAACCCGGGTTCAATCCCTGACAACCCATCCCATATGGTCCCCAAGCCCTTCCAGGAGTAATTTCTGAGCACAGAACCAGCAGTAACCCCTGGGCACCACTGAATGTGATCCATAAACAAACAAAAATATCAGGACTATATTGAATGTTTACGACAGCAGTTAATAACGTCAAGGCAAAGGATGAATTGAAATAAAAGGAGCAGGGAAGTGGGAGGGCGCAGGAGTAGAACGAGGCAGAGAACCCGCTAAAACACTGCGGCTGACTGAGAAGCACGAGGGGCTACTTGGTATGTATAACCAACAGGGAACAAAGGAGGAGCGTGCTCCCCGTCACCTCTGTCACCTCCCATTACCTCCGTCACCTCCACCTCCCTGTGGGCTCCATTTGCAGTAGAACAGAGAAGCAAATCTGAACATTCCCCCCATTCTTTGAAAACTGCTCTTTCCATTCTCTTTCTTTTCCCCTGCCTTTTTGGGCTTCACCTTTTCCACAATGAGCCGAAACAGCATCTGTGGTGGGTGAAGAATCGCGTGCAAACGAACATTCGTCACAGCACAGCAGGTATCTCTTCCCCAGAGCCCCAGCCCCAGCTATAGGCAATAATCAATAACTTGGGGTTCTTGAACACAAGGCTGGGTGTGGAGCTTCCCCCCACCATCCCCAGCACCTTGGCGTAGAATCCTGCAAATACCGGGTCCCTTTTTCCTCAACTCCTTGACTTCCAGGGTTGGCACGAGCAGTGACGACCAGACGTCTTGGCTAAACAGATGCAGAGGCTGGTTATGGGGGCACTGTGGTGTGAGCCGGGAGGGGGGCCCTGCGCTCTTTGTTCCCTGGAAACCCCACTGGGACAGCAAGCTGAGCCCCACAGTGCCCCTCGCACCCCCATTCAGCAGCGACAGATGGCCAAACCTTTCGAGATTTCCAAGGAGGAAACTACATCTGTGTGATTGGCTGGGAGAGGAGCCCCCGCAGAAATGAGATTGACCTAAGTGAGAACCCAAGAAATAGCTTTTCCTCCTCTCGAAGGCGGGCAGGACGGCCGGGTCGGAGCCCAGGGGCTCCGTCTTCTCCATTGCTTGGCCTCCCCACCCAACATGCCGTCCCCCCCTGCAGAACGTCAGTCCCTGCTGTGACCCAGAGCCTGGCACCAGGCAGCACAGCTCCGTGGCTCTGAGTGAGGGCAAAGGCCTCTGCAGGAGGGGGGCTGTCCAGAGCTGGTCAGAGGGCTTAGGCCCCAGCCCGTGTTTGCAGTGAGTCTCTGAGTGCAGAGGGCTGGTTCCACAAGAGCCCTACGTCACTAGCACAACTAATGCAATGCCCAAGGCTTATTAGGGACACTAAACCCTCAGAATCAGGGCCAGGCAGAGCCATAAATGGGCCTGAGAAGGGACAGGGCACAGCCCTGATGGACACTCACGTCCTCAGACCTTTTCGTCCTCCTGTCTGGCCTGGCCAGCCCGGAAATGCTGGTTGTAGCCCCTAAGTCTAGAGAGAAAGGACAGTGGCACTGGGAGCCAGAGTGATGACACACAGTAGAGCGCTTGCCTTACATGCTGCTGACCTGGGATGGACCCAGGTTCAATACCCAGCATCCCATATGGTCCCCCAGCCTGCCAGGGGCTATTTCTGAGTGCAGAGCCAGGAACAACCCCTGAACACGCCCAAAACAAAACAAAGCAAAACAAAAAGACAGTGACACTGTCATTGGAACTGGCTACCTGGGGAGGAAGGACCAATGCAGACAAAGTTGGAGAGAACGTTTATGGGTGTGGGGGTCGTGGGGAGGGTTGGGGTTAATTCTAGAACCTTCCTGGCACCCCCGAAAGACGCATTGAGCCCCTGCATGCCCCCCAGGAACCCGGCAGCCACGTTCTTTAGACTCAACAACACAGGCTCAGAGTGGCCCTCAGGTCAGCCAGATCAGGGTTTCACCCAGTGTCCAGTAGAGATGATGACTGCGCTGCTGGCACCCCCTGGAGTCAGTTTCAGGAACTGCAGTCACCAGAAGGTGGGACCCCAGGGAGGGTCTTGGGGGCTCCCGGGCCACAAGCCTCCTGGTTTTTGCCTCAATCTTCCAGAAATAAAGTGGATGGGGCGAAAGGTTAGGTCACTCAGCAGGACAGGAGGGGGGTGCTCCAGGGCGGGGCATGAGTTCTGTAGACTAAACTCCTGGCTCCCTCTACCTTCCAGCACCACTCGGAGCAACCAGAGCACTGAGCTGGGAGTATCCAGACCACCACCATTACAGGTATGGCCCCCAAATAAAAGCAAACAGCAAAAATAAATTAGCACCTTTTCCTGAACACTCATGGAACCATCTAAGTAAAGCTCCTTCCCTCCTGGCTAAAGGAGATTGTAGGGAGACTTGGTGTCCCCTAAGGAAGAAACAGGAAACCAGAGAGCAAAGGTGGACAGGAGGCATGTGGGAAGGGAAAAACAGGCTCCAGGCCTGTCCTGTTTGTGCCTCGGCCATGAGAGGAGATGCTCCTCTTAGGAGCCAAACCCCCAGCAGTGCTCATGGCTGAGTCCTGGTTCTGCCATGCTCAGAGATCTGGCAATGCTAAGAACTGACTCCTGATTCTGTGCTCAGGGCTGATTACTGACTATGTTTAGGGCTCACTCCTAGCTCCAGACTCAAGGATCACTCCTGCCAGTGCTAAGAACTGACCCCTGGCTCTGCTTAGGGATCACTCCTGGTAGTGCTCAGGGCTGACTCCCGATTCCCATCTAGGGGGAGCAGGGTCTCTCTGCTGGCTCTGCCCTGAGACTTCTCCCTTGCACACCACAAGCACCACTAGGACCCCAGAGACCTCAGGCAAACCCAGCCAGGGGTAGGGGACGCTCTTCCGAAGGACTTCCCTGAACAGTGACTCTCAGAGCAGCTCTGGTGTTCAGAGGCCACGGTGGACCCCGAGGAGGGCCGGATTACAGTCGCCTGAACAGCAGCAGGGAGGGAAGATTAGCTGCCAGGACACACATGTTTTATTAAACAGTCCTTTCCCACTGGGCACAGGACACCACGTGGCCCGGCCCTCCCCGACACGAATGGGGCACCTCTGGGGTCTCGGAAGTCTATTTTAAGGGGATTTGGAGATGCCCAAGGCTCTGATCTGCCAACACACTTCACAGTGTCTCTGCAGAGCCCCAAGACCAGCAGCGGGTGTGGGTGGGCGTGGTCTCTCCTGCCACTGCACACCGCCCCCCAGCTCCTGCAGGAGTCCCCCCCCCCAGGCATATCTTCCTTCTTTGTCACATGTCAGTGGAAGGAGACCTCGGTCCCTGGGGACACGGGACGCCCGGCTGGCTGTCAGCTACCAGCTGTCGCTAACAACAAGCCTGGTTTTTAATTCTCTAGCAAAGCAATTACTGTCCTTCTCCTGCTCGCTCTGCTTCCTCCCAAAGCCCCTGGAGCCAAGTTGAGGGGCACCTGCTCCCTGGGAGGGAAGAGCCACCTTGGACAGGCCTCCCTGGGCCAGGCGAGGAACCAGGGTGCGTCACAGGACACTGCCCAGGCTCTCCTGTCCTTCCTGAAGGACACACGGTGTCGAAAACAGCTTGGGTGGGACAGGATCAAGGCCACACCCAGGGGTGATGGGAGTGACCTGAAGAGTGTGAGTCAGGCAAAATGTCCCTATGCCCCTTGGCCTCATTTCTCTCCTGTAGGACTTAGCAGAGCACTGGGACATTACTTGGGAGTTGGGACAGTTGGGGACAGTCTGGCCTG
>PVKC010046504.1:0-11222 GCA_004027635.1 Crocidura indochinensis
AGAGAGAGAGAGAGAGAGAGAGAGAGAGAGAGAAGAAAAATGTCTGCTATAGAAACAGACAGAGCAGAGCATGGGGGGAGGTGGGAGGGAAATTGGGGATATTGATGGTGAGAAATGTGCACTGGTGAAGGGTATTGGACTCCGTATGACTTAAAGTCAATCACGAACAACTCTGTAATGATGGTAAAAAATATTTAGGGACATATGATGGGTTATTATATAAATGTAATTTTGGGGGCCCGGGAGATAGCATGGAGGTAAGGCGTTTGCCTTTCATGCAAAAGGTCATCGGTTCGAATCCCGGTGCCCCGTATGGTCCCCCATGCCTGCCAGGAGCAATTTCTGAGCATGGAGCCAGGAGTAACCCCTGAGCGCTGCCGGGTGTGACCCAAAAGCCAAAAAAAAAAAAAAAAATGTAATTTTGTCTTTAAAAAAGAAACCTTTAAAACTTTTAAAGTATCGTTCTCATAACATGTCATTAGCTGGTAAGTTACTTGACCTAAATGAAAGTCATGAGAGCAGACAAATTTCTCTTTTAGAAGAAAGTCTGCTACTCACTTCTTTAATGTGGAAAAAGGGAGCATAAAATGAGCTCTACCTTTCTTCATTTTATTTTAGCATTATTTTTTTTAAGATTTAAAACCTACAAAAACCACCGTTTTTTAAACTTAATAAAATGTTTCTATTAGCATGTGCATTATTTGAAAACAAAAGATTTTCAACATTTTCAGTTGACTGAAAATATCTTGAATCTCTCTGTAACTTTATCCATTTTACCAATTACCTTGTAACAACAGCCTTTGATTTGCAACAGTGCTTAGACTAAGCTGTTTTATTAGTTCAGTGACCCAGTAAGAGTATATATATATAAAGCTTATACAGGCAGATCTTTGTGATAGTGATTAATTACGGAGCATGGCATCTTAGGAGTATGTAAATGAAAGACTAAATAACATATTCCATTATTAACATTTCTCTATGAAGTGAGATGTATAGAAAGCTAGAACAATGGTGTGTCGAGAAGTTGGGTCAGACAAGTGATAAATCAGTAGTGGAGAAATAGGCAAGTCATTATCATAAGCATTAAGCTACCATTCTAACACGATGAGAACAGAATAATAATACCATATTTGTAATTATAATGATGTTCCTTATAAATTATAGATCAGTTCAGAAAACAGCACTTTTATATTTTAAATAAATGTCGACAGTGAATCCACAACACTATATAAAGGCTGAACAATAAACCCTCACTGAAGTCTTAAATCCTAAAATGCAGCTATTTATATAAATTTAGGGTCAAAATTATTACAACTTTTTCCACAAGATAATAATTGTTTTCAATTCTCTTACTTTGCATATTACAATCCACTGCCTCTTTATATATTAATTTCTGCTAAGACCTAGGACTCGTCCCGTATATTGCTATTTTATAAAGCATACATATCTTTTGGAGGTATGTTACAAATTTATTACTATGTTATATTCTAATTTTATGTCCAGGTACCGCCCCCCCCCCCCCCCGGTTTCCCATATGGTCCCCCAAGCCAGGAGCGACTTCTGAGCGCATAGCCAGGAGTAATCCCCTGAGCGTCACCAGGTGTGACCCAAAAACAAAAACAAAAAACAAAAAAATAAATAAAATAAAATAGCAATATACTACAAAGAGAAAGTTTGGTGAAGCATGAAAACCATTTAAACGGTCACCACAGAAATCTTATGTCCTAGTTATTTTATTCTGTCTCAAAGACTACATTTCAGCTATAGTTTAAATACCCTTTGGCAAGACAATAATTTATTTAGAGATTTACCTAAGTGACTTTATAAAGTTAATACTTTTTCTTTATTTGATACAGAAACTATTAAAATAATAGAAAATAACTTATAAGAATATTTACATAAATAAAAATATTGATATCAAAGAATACTATGTTTCTTAGGAAATCAAATAAAAATAAATAATTAAAATTATGGCATATAGAAGGAAAAAATTATTTGTGTTGATACAAAATAATATCAAATATTTCTCAATTCTTATAGGTCCAAACTTAATGTTACTATATAGATATTTTTAATTTAATTTTTTTACTTTCAAATGTGAATTTATGTGACTCATTAAAACTCATGTCTCCTTTCCTCCAGGTAAAGCCCAAGTAAGGCCTTAGCAAAGCCACATCCTAAAATCCTAATATTGAAATACCAACCTACATGATCCTGAATCCCAAGATGGCTCTCGTGCTCCCTGAGCATTGCTTCGGCATTCCCCTTCTTCCCCAAATCAAAAAATAAAATCATCCTTTAGATAAAATTTCATTGATATCCAGTCTGAAAAGGTCAATGACTTAAAGTAGTCATACATGTCTCATCATTTAGAAGAGGGACAAGGAATATATTGTTATGGTTAAAACTACATAGATAATCTATATTAAAATAAAGACTATTCCTTTCTCTTCATTCCCTGTTGCCATTGTTATCATTTCACTGCTTAAAGGAATGGGCCTTTCTGGAGTTTACTATATTTTGTTCATGAAAAAGAATTATATCCAACCCATGACTTATAACCATTTCTTTCTTCTTCAAGTTCACTGAGAGAATGAACAAAGGTAAATTGGCCCTGAAAAGAAGTTAAATCTATGAAAAACAGTTTTTACATTTGTACCTATCGACAGGATGATGAAAAAATATTATAATTCACTGAAAGCATCTTCTTCATGTCAAGTAATAAAGATGGCTAATGAGATTGACATTTACACTGTTAAACAAAAAAGTATTTCTCTCAACTTAATGTATAATTAACACAACTTGTACACAAATAATATACAAAAGGCATTTTAAATTACCAAGATTTATAGATTAATAATATCCTCCAAAGAATTCTCTTCAGCTCTTGTCCCATAGTGAAAATTTCTATTACACTTTAGGTGACATGATTGTAATAGTGTTAATATTTACTCATGGTTTTCATGTACAAAGTACCTGCACCTTTACCACAAAGCACCCAAGACCCTTTACCGCCACCTCTTAAACCACCTTTTTTTATGCCCCTCTTCTCTCTCACCAACCCATTGCTCATCTATTTTTGTAGTTTAGAGTGAAGGATTTGTCTATTCAAGTTTTTCTATGCGTATTTATAACTTCTTATCACATTTATCAATGACTGGGCACTTGGCTTATTTACAAGAACGATGCTTTTGTAAATATTGCTGAATTGAACACAGGCATTAATTTTTTGCATTAGCTTCTTTGTTTTCTTGCAATATATAACTAAGACCACAAGTATGAAAAATACTCATACTGTTTCCATGAAGTCTGAGTCAATGTGCCTTCCCACAAAGATTATATGATGGCTCTTTATTTTCACATCTCTGCCAAACCTAGATATTTCTAGCCTTTTGGTTATAATCCAGTCTCACAATTATGAGATAATATCACTCTGCTGTTTTTATTTGCTTTGCTCTAATAATTAGAAATAATGATTTTAGGTTGGTCGATGGCAGTGGTTTATCAGAACTTATTAATATTAGTATCACAAAAGTTGGTATATAACCCCCCCACTGCTCAATTTGACTGGTTTTAATAAAAAAAAAAGAAATAATGATTTTATCCTGTCAGCCTTTATTATCAAATTCCTATTTAGATTTTCCCTACTTTCCCCCCCTAATTTTTATTAGCATGGCGATTGGTGATTGGTGATTTACCAACACCAATCCCACCACCAGTGGGACCTTCTGTTCCCCAGTGCCCTCAATTCCCTTTATATTCTGCCTCCATGCAAGCACAGATTTATTCCATATTGTTCGTTACAACACAAAGGCAAAAGGAATTATCAAAACTTAAATAAACAAGAATCAATTTGAAATGATTGTTCTATCTTCACATATTGTTACCAAAGTCAATGTGTAGGAATTTATCAGACTATGGTTGGTACTAATTGAAACGTCTGTGTTACTGGTTAATCTCATAATGTAACTTTTCCATCAGATTTCCAGTGATACTACTGGGCTGATGTACTACTATCTCTCCATCTCTATTCTTATTTCTTCAATATATCTCCAGACTATTTTACAGAGAGGCTGACCAGAAAACACTCCCAGCAGTATGTGAGGCTTTTTTTTTTTTTTTTTTTGCTACAACCCAATCTTTCCCCCACTAGAACAACATTGGATGTTTCCAGGATTTCTTATATATGCCATTCTCATGATGTGAGATTTTATCTCATTGTCATTTTGATTTGGAACTCCCTGATAAGTAACAGTGAATGTTTTTTAATATGCCTATGTATTTTTTCCTTCCTTTTTATTTTTATTTTTTGTTTTTTTGGGCCACACCCTGTGACGCTCAGGAGTTACTCCTGGTTATGCGCTCAGAAATTGCTCCTGACTCCGGGGACCATATAGGACGCTGGGGATCAAACCCAGGTTCATCCTGGGTTAGCCATGTGCAAGGCAAAGGCCCTACTGCCATGCTATCGCTTTGGCCCCCATATTTCTTATTCAAGGAAGCATCTATTCATATTCTCTCCCTATTTGTGAACTTATTATTGGGTTTTATTTGTGAGCACAGTATGCATCTTGGACATTAGTCCTTTCATTGAAGAATAGTGTGCAAAATATTTTCTCTCATTCAGTAGAGTGTTCCTTCAATTTAGCCTGAGGATTATTTTGTTTTGTTGGGGTTTTTTTTTGGGGGGGTGCTATGCAAAAACATTTTCATTCCATATATACTTTCTGTTTGGATTATCTTTGCCAAAGAATGGAGTCCAAATCATTGAAGAAGTCACTAAAGTACACATCCTAGCATGAAGGCAAGGTGTTTGCCTTTCATGCAGAAGGGTGGTGGTTCGAATCCCGGCATTCCATATGGCCCCCTGTGCCTGCCAGGGGCAAGTTCTGAGCTTAGAGCCAGGAATAACCCCTGAGCACTGCCGGGTGTGACCCCAAAACCAAAACAAAGCAAAGCACACATCCTTGAGAATCACACCTATGTTTTTCCCAATGTATTTTATCTTGTCTAATCTCAAAGTCTTTAATTCATTATGATTCAAATTTTCTGTGACCTATAAGATCCTGTCCTATTTCATTTTATTGCTTTCATTATTCAACACCATTTGTTGAAAACTCTTTTCATCTTTACTTCATGTACCCTGAACCTCTGCAATATAATATTGTGCATGCATCTGAGGTTTTATCTCTGGGCATTCAGAGTATCATTGATCTCAAAGTGCAATTATCCAGATTACTATAAGTTTGTGGTATAATTTAAAGTAAGGAAATATTATATTTTTCTTCGTCTTTCACAGAATTGTTTTGACTACATGGCAGATTTATGATTCCATACCAATTATAATAGTATTAGGTTCTAATAGGTTCTTAAATAATATAATCTGTATTTAGATGATATTTATTCTTCCAATCCATAAACATGAACTATTCTTTTTTTATTTATTTTTTATTTTTATTGTGACCAAAGTGAATTACAAATCTAACACAGTGATATTTAAGGTACAAGTGAGAATAAATGAGTGTCTATCCACCACCAGTGTTGTCCTCCCTTCATCCCAGTTTCCAAGCATATATCCCTTATCTCCCTCCTTTATCCTCCAGAATGCTAGTGTAACTAAAAGAATATATGTTAACACTAATGTAAACCATTTCTTTTTTGCAGTTCCAGATATTTTGATTAGTAGTTTCTTAAAGGTTTAGAGTCAAAGGAGCACTGTAAAAACAATGTCAGTGTGGCAATTATCATTTGCATGGGCCCACCAAAGTATGGGGATCATGGAAAGGAAAAACTTTGGCCTAAGTACAAGGAGACCCTACCCCTGAAGTTTACTGACAAGACCATTTCTAGGCTCCAGGCAAACTAGTTTGTCCAATCCAGATCATTGTCTGTAGTGCCATACAGTTATATTTTTCACAGTCTCTGTTGTTGGTATCATGTTTCTCTATTGAAGATTCTGGGATCTGTATATCCTACATTGAAGTCAGGATGGTGCGGAGCGGCATCTAATTTCAACTCACAATTAACTGGCAATGCACAAAGCCCTGTCCAGTATGCAGGTCGTTGTTGTTGTTTAAATCTTCTCACTGTTAATGAAGACTCTTTTGAGTAAATCGATGTCAACATAGCAATATTTGATGCCTGAGCTTTTCACATACTTTGCTTTTTGTTTGTTTATCTGTTTATTTTTGGGTCAAACCCAGCAGCGTTCAGGAGTTACTCCTGGCTCTATGCTCAGAAATCGCTCCTGGCAGGCTGGGGGGACCATATGGCATGCTTAGATTCAAACCACCGGCCTTCTGCATGCAAGGCAAATGCTTTACCTCCATGCTATCTATGGGCCCCTTTCACATACTTTGTAAATTGTTTCCTAGTTGATGTTAATTTATTTGAATTTAAGTTGATGTTTTTCTTTCATTCTCTTCTAGTTCACTGTGTGCATTTATGAATGAAACATTTTTCTATGTTAATTGTGTAACTTACTAATTTTTGGTAGCAGTTTATTGTTTCAAAAGGTCTTTTGAGGGGATAGAGTTTTTAAGATCTTATATGAAAATTATCAAGTCATCTGAAAAGTGAAAAGTGACCATTTAACTTATTTTGCAATTTAGATTTCTTTGTTTTGTGCCACACCCAGGGTTACTTCTGGCTCTGCACTGAGAAATCGCTCCTGGCTCAGAGACCATATGGAATATCCGTCCTGGGTCAGCTTTCTGCAAGGCAAATTCCCTACCACTGTACTACCACTCCTGCCCCAGCAATTCAGATTTCTTTGAATTCCTTTGTGGTCTGATTGCTGTGATGGAGACTTCCAAGGCTATATTGAATATGATTTAAGTTTTCTGTCAAAAATATTCTCTTGCACCATTTTATTTTATCCTTCCAAAATATTTATCCTTACAAAAATAAGTACATTTGCTGAACTATAATTTAATTGAAAGCTCTTTAGTAAAGATTCTTTTCTATAATTATTAATGCTATATTTAAAATTTTAATGAATATCATCAACCTAATTCTTAAATTAGTAATGATACTATACTATTTTTTTTCACAATTTGGTATTTTAAGGCATATTAATATACCTATAGAAATTTGCTCCCATGGGGCCGGAGAGATAGCATGGAGCTAAGGCATTTGCCTTTCATGCAGAAGGTTATTGGTTAGAATCCTGGCATCCCATTTGGTCCCCCGTGCTTGCCAGGAGCAATTTCTGAGCATGGAGCCAGGAATAACCCCTGAGCACTACTGGGTGTGACCCAAAAAAAATTTGCTCCCATGTACCTAAATTTTAAGATGATCACATCTTCATTCAAAATATCATAAGGAAGCATTAAAAAATTTAAAAATTAGAATTATGTTAGGGACTTCAATTTTTTCACCCTATCTTCTCCATACAATCTGGATATGAATGTAATCATGAGCCATTATCTTGTTTACAACCTTTCAGAAGTGCCCTCTATCATTCAGTTAAATGATGGTCTAGTATTGACTTGCCTTTATTATCTTTTCTTTTACAAATCTATGCCACTATTCCTTTTGTTCTATGCTCCTTCACTGTTTTATATAGAATAGTTTCTATATCCATTAAATCATCATGGTTCCAGGATGAACAATAGAGGAAAAACCCAGAGCAGGTGATTGAGTTGGAAGAAACAATGCTCTGTTATAATTCATAGGTAAGTCTTTTGTTCTGAGAGATGATGTCCTAATTTTTGAAAACAAAGAAAGCAAGTAGAAAAATTACTTGCAGTTTCCCTCTGAATCCCCACAAAGATAAAGACAAGACTATAATATAATTATTTTTATATGGTCTAACCACTTAGGCAATTTTTTTTCTCCCTCCAAGATTTCTTATAGGCAAAGATTAAGAAGCAGAGGTTTTAGCTCTCTTGGGTAAAACTCAAATGTTCTTCCCTCAAATGAGTAAAAATTCAAAATATCCAAAATATTGGAGGCTCCAGGAGGTAAGCAAAGTCAAAGGTTAATGTTGAACCATCAGATCTGTAACTAAAAAAATTAAAAGAAAGAGAAGGGGGCTCCATCCAGTGGTGAAACACACAAAAACACATGATCCTTAGAACTTTTCTTACTTTAGTAATGATGAAGATTCAAAAAAACCTGGGAAATGTTCAGAATTAAAATTCTCTTTCAAGGACTGGCTTATCAAGAAAACAAAACTATAGAATTTCATAAGGAAAATTTTATTTCACTAAATCACAATCAATGAAATCATTAAAGTAATCAATGAAATCTATTTTTAAATGTGAATAAAAGTAAATTCCATTTAACTAAAGAAAATAAATAATATAGAAAGAAAAGTATAGAATCAGAGATAATACTTTATTTAAAAATATGGGGCAGGATCAGGGGCCAGAGAGATAGCATGGAGGTAAGGCATTTGCCTTTCATGCAGAAGATCATCGGTTTGAATCCCGGCATCCCACATGGTCCCCTGAGCTTACCAGGAGCGATTTCTGAGCATGGAGCCAGGAGTAACTCCTGAGTGCTGCTGGGTGTGACCCAAAAAACCAATATAAACTTTTATAGAAACTTTTAAAGTATATAAAAATGATTAAAATTTCAATTTGGTAAGCAGTGCTAATAAGGAGCTAAAATAATCAAAAGTTATATGAAAATAACAACTAAAGAAATTAATACAAAATTAGACTTACAAGAACTTCCAAAGAAATTTTGGAAAATCAGCACAAAAATGATCATGGGAGACAGAAAATAAACAAATAAGATTTTGGAGGGGGATTCTTGACCTGATTTCATCTGTATGTGGCTCATCTGCCAAAAGCTAGCCTTCCCTGGAGGTGTGTTTACACGCCCAGAAAGGGAGGAGCCAGTGGAGTACGACTGCTCTGCTGCCACGCACATCATTTAGCCAATGAATACAACCACAACATATAGAAAAACCCACAATACAAGTGTGACAATGAGGAAACAACGCAGGCCAGCACCAGACATAGAAAATGACAATGGCAAACCTGATGACTTGAACATGGCCAACCATCTAGTCAGTCTCTCAGATAAGGAGTTTAGAGTCGAAATATGGAAGATGTTCAAACAACTCAAAGAAAGTATAGAAGAGAACACTAATAATAATCAAGAGAATGTGAAGATAGAAATCAGAAAACTCCAAACTGAAAATTCAGGCAAAATAACAGGTCTGAAAAACTCAGTAGATGAAATGAAGTAAAACATGGTTGAGCTTTCCCATGGGTCAACAGCAGCTGAAGATAGAATTAGTATACTGGAAGATGAGATGAATAACAATTCAATACAGCAGAAGAAATTGGAAAAAAGTCTTAAAGCAAATGATCAAACAATGGAAAAAATACTCAAAGAATGGGAACAGATGAAAATAGAAGTTTATGATAAGCTCAACAAAAACAACTTAAGAATCATTGGAGTTCCAGAGACCCAGGAAAATAATCTGCAGGAAGAACCAATGATCAAGAACATCATTATAGAGAAACTACCAGAGCTAAAGAATACATGCAATCAAATTCTGCATGTCCGAAGAGTACCCCCCAAAAAGCACCCCAAGACACATCCTAGTCACAATGACGAATCTCACAGATAGACACAGAATTCTGAAAGCAGCAAGATCTAAAAGAGAAATTACATTCAAGGGAATATCCTTGAGATTTACTGCAGACCTGTCACCAGAAACACTCAAGGCCAGAAGGTAGTGGTGAGGCATAGTAACAAAACTCAATGAAATAAATGCTTTGCCTAGGATACTGCACCCAACAAAACTCACTTTCAGGTTTGAAGGAACAACACATGGTTTCACAAACAACAGCTCAGAAACTTTACAGATCCAAAACCATTCTTAAAAGAAAAAATGAACGGCTTACTTTAAGACAAGACTGACCAACAGACACACCAAACTTCAATATAAAGATGGCACTAACTCCCAGGACAATTCTTTCTCTCAATGTCAATGGACTAAATGCACCAGTTAAGAGACACAGAGTGGCTAAATAGATCAAAAAACTCAATCCAACCTTCTGCTGCCTACAAGAAACACACCTGAATAGTCAGAACAAACATAGGCTCAAAATAAAAGGCTGGAGGAAAATCATCCAAGCAAAGAACACCCATAAAAAAGCTGTAGTGGCCATACTAATATTAGATGATGCAAACTTTATACTTAGGAAAGTTGTAAGGGACAAAGATGGACATTTGTATTAATCAAGGGATACATACAGCAGGAAGAAATCACACTCCTAAACATATATGCAATGAATGAGGGGCCAGCAAAATATTTAGTGAAATTGTTGACAAATCTGAAAAATAATATCAATAACACCACAATAATTGTGGGAGACCTCAACATTCATTGTCAACACTTGACAGGTCAACCAAACTGAAACCAAACAAGAATATACTAGACCTGAAAAGAGAAATGGAAGAAAGAGGCCTAGTAGATAGATACAGGACACTCCACCCCCAGATGCCTGGATACACATTTCTCTCTAATGTACATGAGACATTCTCCAGGATAGATTACTAGCTAGCACATAAAACATACCTCTATAATATCAAGAGGATAGAAAATTTGCAGGCTACCTTCACTGACCAAAAGGCCCTGAAATTATATGTGAAATACAAAGGTACACAGAAGAAAAACTTTAATACCTGGAAGTTAAACAGCCTAATACTGAATAACCAGTGGGTACGAGATGAAATAGAAGAGGAAATCAAAACCTTCCTGAAAACAAATGACAATGGAGACACAAACTATCAGAACCTAAGGGACACAGCAAAAGCAGTACTGAGAGGAAAATTTATAGCTTTGCAAGCACATATCAGGAAAGAAGAAGGGGCATACCTGAATAGTTTAATGATGCAGTTCATAGAATTAGAAAGTGCTCAACAAAAGGACCCAAAAATAGGGAGGCAGAAGGAAATAACAAAGCTAAGAGCAGAAATGAATGAAGTGGAAACCCAAAAAACAATCCAAAAGATCAAGGAAAGCAGTAGTTGGTTCTTTGAAAAAATAAACATGATTGATAGACCACTGGAAAAACTAACAAAGAAAGAGAGAGAGAGAAACTTTTTTTTTGTCCCCAATTTCCAATACAGACCAGGCAAGGGTCTGGGTTGAGGTGTATATAGGGTGTGTTTACTGTACCTCCTCTTTCTATACAGTCCGTGTGAAGAACACAGCCTGTGGTAAGAATTGGGAGGCCTTCTTTTTTTTTTTTTTT
>PVKC010046505.1:0-11219 GCA_004027635.1 Crocidura indochinensis
CTCCTGGCAGACTCGGGGGACCATATGGGATGCCGGGATTAGAACCACTGTCCTTCAGCATGTAAGGCAAACACCTTAACCTCCATGCTATCTCTCCAGTCTGCATTTCTAAACCATTTTCCTGGCCTATCAGTGTCCTTCCTACAGAGGGATCAGACAGTTCTATCCAAATACCCCAGCTTACTAGACTCTCAGGTTTCTGTTTTTTGCTGTGTTTTATTTTTCTAGGCACCTCTATCCTGGCCCCTAGATGAGAATCCAGACTTAGGGAGCCTATAAGCTTGGGCCTGCACAGTGACCTGGGCACAAAGCCTCAGAAAGCCGAGATTCATCAGTATTGTGGCTGGAATGCACTGAGGCTCACGCTATTTACCCAAAAAGGTATAAATTGACTGACTGCACAAGATGACTCCCACAACCCCTTGTGCATGTTCCTCCACACGACATTCCTGTGGCCAACACCTCTGCTTACCGTTTTCACGAAGTATAGGCTATCTTTACTCTCCAGAGACATGATTCTAGAAAATAGATGAAAAATATGTATGTTCTTCAATTAGGCAACAATTCACAGATCCAGAACTTTGGGATTTTCAAAACAGTGGGTCATTTATGCAGATTTTGAATGTACACCAAACCAATTAGATCAAATGGTAACTACTCCCATCCCTAAGTCTGTCAGTGGGAAATGTTGAAGGTAGTAGGTCTCAGCTGAGAACAGCCTGTCCCAGTGGGCACCTCATCTGGTCTTAGCGCTGAGTATCACACTAGGAGACCATCCATGCCAGCAATGCTAAAGTAGCTTCATTTTTATTTCTTTTTCCTTTTACAGAGAATACCCAGCAGTGATCAGGGCTTATTCCTGGTTATGTGCTCAGGGACTACTTCTGGCTCTTGGCAACACTATGGGGAGGAGGCAACAATATGGGGATGGAAGCAGGGTACATTGCATGCAAAGCAAATGTGGGTCTGACTGCTGTACTATCTCTAGGCCCTGATGGTTTTTTATTTTTATTTTTTTTGGTTTTTGGTTTTTGGGTCACACCCGGCAGTGCTCAGGGGTTATTCCTGGCTCCATGCTCAGAAATTGCTCCTGGCAGGCACGGGGTACCATATGGGGCACAGGGATTCGAACTGATGACCTTTTGCATGATAGGCAAACGCCTTACCTCCATGCTATCTCCCGGGCCCCTAGGTCCTGATGTTTTTAAGTTAAATTCATTGTTGAGGGCCTAAGAGAACAGCAGGCAGGATGCTTGCCCTGCACACAGCCATCCAGGTTCAATCCCAGAATGGTTTCTGATCACTGAAGGAGTGATTTCTGAGCACTGCAGGGGATGACCCAAACTAAATCAAATCAAACCAAAAAAAATTTTTTTATTTAGGCACTGTGATTTGTAATATTAATGTTTCAGGAATACAATGGTGATATACCACACTACACCCCCTTTTCTCTTTGTCTCTAAACCTTGCCTCTTAAAAGAACACACCACAATATACTTACCTTCCTTGATTGTTCACAGCATGGATCTGAAAGGTCATGTTGGAGCTGCAGACCCAAAACAGAACAAAACAAAAGTCAGCCTGCTCTTGCTGAACTTTAGGTAAGTCCCTCAGTCCCGGTAAGTGCAGCTATAGTGCACCCATGCTGGATCCTTCTAGCCACCAAGGAGGTGTGTGCCATCCATCAAGTTATCCATCCTGATGTAGCCATCTATGCCACCAGCAAGTGTGGCTCTAGACTTTGCCATATGTCATGGTTCTGCTTCTGGTTCTGCCTCTGCCGAGATACTAGAGATCTCTGGATTCTTGGGTGGAACAAGAGAGCACCACATGACAGGACTGTAATACTGCATATAAGGAACAACCTCCATTAGCCTAGGGTTTCTGGACCACTGTTTATTTGTTTGTTTGTTTGTTTGTTTGTTTTGGACCACAGTTTAGAAAGACTATTGTAATCATCTTCCTCTTTACTTTAGTTATGTTGTCTTCCTTACCCAAAACCAACCATCCTTTAGAACAGGGTTGTACCTTTGGAGCTCAGGGTAACAACAATAATAAACCTCACTGACTTCAAATCTTTTAATAAAAGAAGATTCCCAAATCATGGGAATTTCATTTTTCGCTTTAGTCAGCACTGGTCTGTATCCCATACTCCTTTCAGGAAGAGATTTGTTTGCTTATTTTTTGGTTAAACCCAGTGGCACTCAGGAATTATTCCTGGCAGGCGTGGGGGACCATATGGTATGATAGGGATAGAACCTGGGTCTGTTGTGTGCAGGCAAATACCCTGCATGCTGTGCTATCGCTCTGGCCTCCAGGAAGAGACTTTTTGTTTTTGGGTCACACCCAGCACCACTCAGGGATTACTCCTGGCTCTGCACTCAGAAATCACTCCTGGCAGGCACGGGGACCATACAGTATGCTAGGAATTGAACTGAAGTCTGTCCAGGGTTGGATGCATGCAAGGCAAACGCCCTATCACTGTGCTATCGCTCCGACCCCAGGAAGAGACTTATTAATATGATACAGTTAGGGGTAGTTGTTAAGTGATCTTTAGAGAGAAGAAATAGGGCTCTAGATGGTTGATTGGTCATGAGAAAGACTTCTCCTATTCCCTGGTGTTTGAATCTACAGTTTGAATGTACAGTGGTATACCCAGGCCACAGCACCAGTCATGAAGACAGCTATCTGTCTATTGTAGGGAAGGCTGGGTTTCCCAAGCAGGATCTGAGGAAGAAAAGTATAAAATGACTGGTGGCATGTCAAAGTCAGACGCCCCCAGAGTAACAGCTGCCATTTACATGCTCAATCCCTCTTGGGCAAGTGGGAAGATGAGAAGACACAGAGACAGATGGTCTCAACCAAGGACACACAGCTGAAAAGCAAATGAGTGTCCTTCAACTTCCAGAAATGGAAAGTGCAAGTCCTTAAGGAAATAAATTGTCCCTTCTCTCCAATTTCATGACCTACAAGACCCAAAGAAAGCAAGCCTTAAGTTCTGTGCCAAAGAGTTGGATTCTTTCTACCTTCCTTGGAAAAATAGGTAGCAACAAAACTCTTTTAAGTGCTCCTTCTCACTACCCACAATTGTAGATGTAAGTATGGGGTAGAGAGATGAGGCACAATTAAATATCCCTCAAAAATGTTTCTTTACTTACTTTTGGTCACACATGGTAGAATTTGGGATTTATTCCAGTGCTAGGTCAGGGGCCACTCTTGGCTTGAAGGAACATGCAATGTCAGGGATTAAACCTGTGCAAAGCATAAACCATTTCCTCAGCCTCTCAGAAGCATTCCTGAAACCTCCCAGTAATGGTGTCACTTGTCTCTTTTGCAAACAAGTGTTCTTTGGGACAGTGAAAGTGAGCTGGGTTCCTGTGGGTTAGTTCTAAACAGAACATAGTGTTGTGATATGCCAGGAGAGGTGTGACAGAGAGACAATCAAGAATTCCCAGAATGAAGACCCTGAGAGAGGGTCAAACTCAGGTTTCTACCTTCAAGAGGTAAAGGACAGTCAGAGCAAAGCTTTCTCTGCTTATCAGGAGGATCTCTGACCCTAACAGTTATCGACACTTGTGTCCTGAGCTTCACCTCTCTAACCTCTAGACCTGGGTGTGCCAGTCTCTCTAGAGTCCCAGTACAGCTCAATAAAAGCTTCTTTCTCTTTGTCCTGCAGGTCCCATATCTGTGGCTCCCTGGCTTTTCAAATAAGCCCTGATCAGGAAGCATCTCTAGTTGTACTGGACATTGCTCTCTATTTTTGAGGGGGTGGAATTTGGGCTATACACCCCATGACACTCAGGGGTTATTTCTGGCTCTGCCCTCAGAAATCATTCCTGGCAGGCTCAGGGGACCATACAAGATGCCAGGAATCAAACCCAGGTCTGTCCCAGGTCAGCTGCATGCAAGGCAAATGCCCTACCACTGTGCTATCTCTCTGGCCTCTACTGAACATTTCTCAAAGGACAGACAATATAAAATGCAGACGAGAAAAAGGCCTTTTAAATATGCAAACATTAAGAGGGTAGGCCAAAAAGGTGGCCCAGGGTTCTAAACTGTAAAAGAAATAAAAACAGGGTAGAGGCTGGAGTCGGGAATAAACAAAACAAAATAGTATTCCTCCCAGAAAATACCAGCTGTTGCTTACCGTAGGATTACCTTAAACCACATTGCCTCAATGTGATCTAACCCAGACATCACGGTCCGCTCTGCGACCTCCTTCGCCTACAAAGACAATGACATAACAGGGGCAATTAGTGTTGAGAGCAAGTGGAGTGAACATCACTAATAGAAAGAACCCTTCTAACAGGAGAATACTGTGCCCTCCCATTCACATGACCACCACTGCACAAATCAATAGATTAATATATAAAAAATATATAATTTTTTCAGGCAGGGTTCACAGACAACACTTGCAGGCAGGTGGCCACAAACTGGATCTGCCAGTGAGAATAACTAGCAAGGATGATGATGCCATGGATAAAGTTCTAGAAATGTGCTAATTTCTTACCAGCCCCTGCTCTAGGGCCTGGGCCTGTCTACAGTCTACAGAGTTTCTGACCATCCTAAAAATATTAAAGTTCTTAGAGGCACAAAAGATCCATTAAAAGGTAAAGGTGTGGGAACTAGATACTAAAGGATACCCCACTGTATTATACAAGTTTTCAGCCATAAGACTGAGAAATTCAAGTTCAGTGAGGAGAGGAGAAGGCAAGAGCTGGTGACTATGCTACAGTCTCTCTGATATCTACCTCATACACAACCTTTCCAATGTCAAATGGTTTCCTTCAGGAAAGGTCCTATTGGCATTGGTAGGCCTCAAGCCGATGCTTCATCTCCTTACTGGGTCAGATATAGGAATCCAACTCAGCAGGGCAGGTGAACCCAAAACAGCAAGGAAGGTAATGGTCAGAGAAAGAGAACATATGTGCAAGTCTAGGAAAGGCAAATGAGGTTTCTAATTTTCAGCTGTTTTCTGAAAACTGAATTATGGGAAATCAAACAATAAATGTACCTATTATAATCACAGTAAAACCTACATTTCCCCTTTATGTTTAACTTTAAAAAGACTGTTTGAAAAGTATTGGGTGAATTAATATGGTGTACAATGATTTTTTTGTTTGTTTGTTTTTGGGTCAAATCCAGCGGTGCTCAGGGGTTACTCCTGGCTCTGCGCTCAGAAATTGCAGGCATGGAGGACCATATAGGATGCAGGCATTTGAACCACTGTCCATCCTATAAGCTGCATGCAAGGCAAATGCCCTACTGCTATGCTATCTCTCTGGCCCATACAATGACAATTAAAAAATAAAACCAGGTGTTTTATTAAAACAAAGATATTCTGGTGATACAGTGGCTCAGTCACAGGAAGTTTAAACTCAGCACTTATCTAAAGCAGTGCTTGGTTTTTCACAGAAATTTCCTGCCAGTCTGAAAAAGCTACTATCACTTAGATGACACATGACTGGATCACACAGAGGCACTACTGTAAATATTGACAAGAAAATATTTTATTTTAATTAAATAACATTAATTTTTGCATAGCAGTCTGAAAAATATTTATATTTTATAACTACCTTTTTCAGTGCCAAAAATTGAACCCAGTCTCCAGCATGCAAGATATATATATATATATAATTACTATTATTATTATTATTAAATCACCGAGATTTAAGAATCACTGAGTTAAAAAGCTGTTGATAGTGAGCTTCAGTCATATAATGTTCCAATACTCATCCCAAGGTATATGTTTTACCACTGAACTACATCCTTGACTTCAATATTTCTATAGTATTTTTCTGACCTGTGGATATAAAAAAGTTGAGAAATTGTTCCCCTTAACGCTTCTATTTGTCTGATGCAAGCTCCACGAGGCTCAAGCTCACATAAAACTCAGTACCAAAGATAAAATCATATGGGAAGTTTTCCATTACAACTCTAAGGGAAAGAAAGGTAGTATTTAAATTACCTTTGTTAGACTGGAAGTTTTAGCATAACATGCAATGCCAGCCAAAACAGCCTCAATAACAGCCACATAGATCTGTGACAAGAGCCTACTATAAAAACAAAAAAATCAGGGTTAACTGCAGCATCAGCATCATAAGGTTTCATCAAAAGCAGCATGCACAGAAATGGTTTTCCCCTAAGAGATTGATTTTTTTTTTGTTTGGTTTTTTGGGTCACACCCGGCAGTGCTCAGGGGTTACTCCTGGCTCCATGCTCAGAAATTGCTCCTGGCAGGCACAGGGAACCATATGGGGCACCAGGATTTAAACCGATGACCTTTTGCATGAAAGGCAAACGCCTTACCTCCATGCTATCTCCCGGGCACCAAGAGATTGATTTTTAAACAGGAGAAAAGCATGCAAAATGGAACATTAATTTCTAAGTCTTTAGAAAGCTGTATGCTCCATCTAACTTATAGTTTATTCTTATTAAATCTTGACAAGAAAATCCAGTTAATTCTGCTCAAAAGACCACCCCTTCCTATGTGTGATGCAGCAGAAGAAAATTGTTGGCTCCTGATCTCTCTGCATTGAAACAGCCTTAGTGTCCCATTTCTACAGGCTGCTCTCCAGGGACAAACCACACCACACCCTATGTCCTTTCTAGGTTCATTCAAGACTGGTTGCTACTATACCCACAATAATCTATTGGGACATCTCAGGGGTCAAAGAAATTACTTGATATAGAAGTAGCCGTGTTTCACTGCATTAAATTAATAGCCACAGCCCAGATTCCAAACACGTTACCTAACCTAAACAAAGGGTCACCACCCCAAAGAAGACTACAACTGAAAAAAAAAATTTGCATTTATGCATAATTTGTTCCTGGGTTGTAAATGTTCGCTTCTTCTGTTTCTTCTGGGCTATCTTATTTCTCTCTTCTGTGCTGCTGCCTCCTCTTCTGCTTTAGGAACAATCTGCTCCTTTTGAGTAAGGATCCTCTCCGTGTGGTAGAGAATCATGTGGGGCTGAATCCAGCAGTGAGCCTGTAATACTTCCTTCTGTCACAAATGCTGGGGGGGTTGGTTCACTGGCTATGCTCAATGACCAGAGATCGACATCTATACCATAAACAAAGCCTGACTCTGCAATTGTCAGCAAGTACAGTAACAACCTAGCACTTGTTTTGAGGTACTAACTCTGTGTCCAGTCCCATAGTTTGTCCTGGGCACCCCTGCCAACTCTACCCTCTCCTCTTCTGAGCTGTCTCTTTCACCCTAAATTTCTCTCCATACAGTACATAAAGTATATATAAGGTTGTCTGTCTTTGTGGTCTAGTCCACCCTTTCAGAGGGGTCTTCCTATATAGCCCGAGGGTCAAAACCCATTGTAGATGCTGATCTCAAACCCTGACTTCTAGAAGGGCACAACTTCAAGCTGAGCACAGCTGGAATAGAAGCATAAGCAGGCAGAAGCAAGACACTATACACTCACCTACATATGAAAAGTAGTTGACTTCTGATAAGGTGAAGATATGAACTACTATAAAGTATGCATATCTATGCTACAATTATATAGCTACATAAAACCTAAATGGTGACTTCTACAAAAACCCAGAAAGATAAAGTATTGAACCTGAGCCTCCAACATTCCATACATGCACTAGCTACTGAGCCATTTTTCCAGCCCCAGAATAAATGAAGATACTAATGCATAGTACCAAAGAGAAGAAATTATGGCTGATTTTATTTTCAATTTTCCAATTGTTCTTATTGATTTTATTTTTTGGATTTTGGGCCACATCTGATGACGCTCAGGTGTTACTCCTATCTCTGCACTCAGCAATCACTCCTGGCTTGGGGGACCATATGGGATGCCAGGGGATCGAATTGCTGTCCGTCCTAGGTCAGCAGTGTGCAAGGCAAGCATCTTACCACTGTGCCACCGCTCCGGCCCCTTTCCAATTTTTCTGAGTCTCTTACCACCATTCTATTTTTTTCCAATACAATTTTTCTCTGAGGAGGGGTTGAGTGTTAGTGCTCACTCACTCTTGAAAGTAGTGCTCTGGGGACTATATGCAATGAAGGAGATCCAACTTGGGTCTGCTGTGTGTATGGAAAGTGCCCTACCCTCTGTACTTTACTTCTCTTTCAATTATATTTTTGTGATTCTAGGCTCAAGATTCTAGGTCAGGGATTTTGGAATGACCAGAGCCTGAGAAAACATCTGACAAGATTTTTTTTTGTTTGTTTGTTTTGTTTTTGGGCCACACCCGATGACACTCAGGGGTTACTCCTGGCTATTCGCTCAGAAGTCGCTCCTGGCAGGCACGGGGGACCATATGGGGAGCCGGGGGATCGAACCTAGGTTAGCGCAGGCAAGGCAGGCACCTTACCTCCAGCTCCACCGCCCGGCCCCCCTGACAAGATTTTTTTTTTTTTTCCCTCCCTGACAAGATTTTTAAGATGATGTTTTGTGGCCTATCCCTGTTTGCCCTTGGGAAGCACTGGCCTAGAGATCACTAATTTATGCTGGGATGTTAGATTAGTTAATAACAACTCTTATGTTCTTATTTCGGAAGTCTTATTATTAAATGCATTGTGTTCTCCCATATAAATGCTTTAGTGCTTAATCCCAATGTAACTGTGGAGAAAGAAGTTCAAGTCCTAAAGAAAGGAGCAGATGGAAAAGTGGGCAGTGTCTGAGTCTGGCCTCTGGGCTGAGAGACAGGGTTAGGGATTCAGCAAAGACACTTTGCTTTGCTCACCTCACATCAGACACCCTACCCAGTGCTGATCTCAAAAGGTAGGGGAAAGGACATTCAGACCTTCTAAATAACCTTAAAAAAATTGAAAATGAAGACTTACATTTGCTCAGTTTTCTTAGAGGGCTTGTTTTCTTCACCTATGAAAAAGAACAGGTAATAAGAATCTGACAAGAGTATAGGAGAGGCAAACACTTCACAAGGAAGCTAAAATTTCTCTATTTAGTTTGAAAATGATATCAAAAACCAATTTTTTTGCCTTTATAGTTACAGTGTAAGCACAGACAATAACGAAACTCAGCTTCTCACAGTATCCTCCTGAACCTGTACCATCTTGCCTCACAATGCCCATGCTGACAACCCAGAACCACCACTACACACAGAGAAGATATGTAAAGCACCCGTTCTACAATGGGTTGGCTTTATTTGTGTGTGTGTGTGTGTGTGTGTGTGTGTGTGTGTTGGGATTGAGACAGTTGGCTTTATTTATTTGTGTGTGTGTGTGTGTGTGTGTGTGTGTGTGTGTGTGTGTGTGTGTGTGCTGGGATTGAGCCAGGGACTCACATGTGCACAAGGTAATTGCTCTACAACTGAGCCACATCTCTGCCTTAATTAAATTTTTTGTTTGTTTTTTGGGCCACACCAATGGTGCTCAGAGATTACTCCTGGATCTGCTCTCAGAAATCACTCTTGGCAAGCTCATTTGGGATTCTGGGAGTCAAACCTGGGTCGGCTGCATACAAGGCAAACGCCCTACTCACTGTGCTATTACTTCAGCCCTCATAAATATTTTGTTTTACTATTCCCCTTCACTTCCCTTTTGTTGCTATTATGATGACTGGGATGTTTGACACACTTGTTTATCAGGCACACCCACTCTGGTTGTAGTGTTCACCATGGATTGCGTATTTTAGTTGTAGCACTTGTACAATCTGACTGCAGCAGGCTAGATAGTTCACAAACTTTGTTGGTGCACAAGAGATGCCAAATGGCAGTGTAGCCAGGTTTGTACTTAGCATGTGGGGTGGTGCTGTGGATCAAATTCAGGGTATCATACCTGGGAGGAAGGTACTCTACTACTGAGCCATCCTGGATTCAATTACAATTTTTCTAAACTAAAAATTATTGGGGGTGGGGAGAAATAGGATATAAAAACTTCTTTAACTTCCAAAATTCTATGACCCAAATCATACTTCATTCAGTCTCTCAATACTACACCCAAGACAAAACCTAGTTTCTGGGGCAGGAGCAATAGCACAGTGGGTAGGGAGTTTGCCTTGCATGCCAGCCAACCCAGGTTCGATCCCTAGTATCCCATATGGTCCCCCTAGCTCACCAGAAGTGATTTCTGAGTAGAGAGCCAGGTGTAACCCCTGAGCTCTACCAGGTGTGGCCCCAAAAGGCATACAAATAAAAACCAAAAAAACCAACAAACCCTAGTTTCTGATGTGTTTTTTTTTTTTTTTCCTATGGATCAGGGCTGAGGTTCTCATCATTCAGTTGACAGGTTCTTTTCCAGGTTGTCCTGGCATGTCTGATTAGGTCATAAAGAAGGGCAGACTCTTGTTAGTCTGTCTGCATGTCTCCACAGCAGGAACCTGGTTCCTGCAAATGGTTTCAATTCCTGGGTACCTTCTTCCATGGTCTCCCTTTACTTTCCTTACAGAAATTGTCAAATAGGCAGCTAAGTCATCCAAACTTCCTCTGCAACCCATAATTCCCTGTGCCTGTCAGGGGTGATTTCTGAAGGAACCCCTGAGCACTGCCAGGTGTGACCCAGAAATCAAAATAAGTAAATAAATAAATAAAATGAAAAAGTCTGAATAAAGACATAAATCACTGATATACTTTTATCTTATGGGAGAGGAACTATTTATAAGATTCTTTATGTAAGTTAAGAAGATAATGACTTTTAGGGACTTACCCAAATAAGGAATGTGAGAAGCTCCAAAAAAGTATGTTCTTGAGCAAGCCAGTGGTCCTTTTGGTGAGACACATTGCACTACCTGGATGTCAAAAAAAAGGAAATGAAGAAGGAATAGGATTTAGTATTACTAGTTAAACCAAAATGCATATAAGGAAAGAAATTTATTATACAACCAACTGATTAAAGGCATAGGAAAAATAGTTATTTATTAAATATAGAAGAAAAAGAAAGCTATCATAATATATAAAAATACTAGCTAAACAAGAAAAAGCACATTCTTTTCTCTCCTTTGCTCTACTTTATGAGAAAGTCACATGATAAAAATGAAGCTGGCATTTTTCTTTTTGGTTTTTGGGCCACACCCGGTGACACTCAGGGGCTACTCCTGGCTATGTGCTCAGAAATTGCTCCTGGCAGGCTTGGGGGACCATATGAATGCCTGGGGATTGGACCTCAGTCTGTCCTAGGTTAGTGCATGCAAGGCAAATGCCCTACTGCTTGCACCACTGCTCCGGCCCCAAAGTTGGTATTTTTCTGTTATATTGTATCTATTATAAATTTGAGATACTTTTTTTTTTTTTTT
>PVKC010046506.1:0-11198 GCA_004027635.1 Crocidura indochinensis
GTCTCTTTGGGAATTCCTCAACTATCTACATAGGGGAAGAAGCGTCCACAGCAGGCCTTTTGAGGAATCCCGTGAGGGTTATTTTAGTTCTCTACACCAGGGAAAATTGGGGATACATATGGTGGTTTGGGATGAGTTCCCCTTAAGTTTATGCATGTCGTGGCATTACAACCTTTTTTAAAAACAGTTACCTTACTGTCTAAATGGAGGGTGGAGAAATAACAGCACCAAAAATTTAATAATTATCAATCTTGTCCTAGCAATGTGAGAAACAGAAGTTGTAATTAATATGAAATTTATGTCAGCTAAATTGGTCAAAATAATATGAAGATTAGGATATTAGTTATTATCTACCTTATGAGGATTTATTTATAAGCTGGTTACTTTAATATAATATAGACTGAGAATCTTTCCTGACAATGAGAAGTTAGAGCAAATAAGTAAATCACTTTATGCGAGAAAATTATAAGAAGCAAAAAATTGAAGTAATACTAATATCTGTCCCTGCCATAAGCACAGAAAGTTTATAGTAGAAGAATTTAACAATAGAAAATAGAATATATAAACAAATTTTATAGAAATATTGGTAGGTAGGTAGGTAGGTAGACTGCTGATATTCTGAATCTCCCCCTTACAGTTTGTATGAATATGACAATAATTATAGATAGGATATTGAAACTGTATAGTAACTGCTTGTTAAACAAAATGTGCTTAACAAGAAACAAATATAAGAGCAAGATGATATATTTTTAGTATTGAAAGTCTATGAGGTACAGTCAATATGCATTTGGTCTTCGTTGCAGGCCTGGATGTTATCTGCTCCCAGGCAGTTTCCATTAGTTAGCTGTCAACAGGAGTTTCCAGGATGTCTTCATTCTGGACCCTTTTGGTTGAGTCAGCTGAATCTGCAGAGTCCTTTATCTGTCTGTCTAGGCAGGGACACTGTCCAGGTGACTAGGCAGAGTTTTCTTTTCTGCAAGACTGCAACTTAGCTAGGTGTTAGTGAAGATATTATTATTATTGTTATTGTTATTATTATTATTGCTATCATTATTAAACAATAATATTGTTGCTCTCTTTCAACTGGGTCCCAGAGAAAATGTCTCTAGACCTGTATTAAATTCTAATAGCTTAATTATTTTCAGGGGAAGCTACAGGCTTTTCTTCAGATTTATATTCTAGAGGCTCTGTCATCTAAGAAATATCATAAAGGGAGTATGGGCAGAAGAAGTCCACCCTCTGTCTTCTTCAGGATGGCAAAGGACTGTAGTTTCTATCTTTGAGAAAAGATGAAAAGGTAGAAGGAAAGGAGTAGGGAGAAGAGAAAGAGAAAGATCAAGAAAGAGAAAGGAAATGTTAATTCGCCCAAACATATTCGATGAGTAGGTCCTGTAATATAAGTCTGTGGCTCGCAGTTGACTGTTTCGGTGGTCTGAATGATCATATGCTTCAGGTCCTAATAGAGAGCAAAAACCAGAGAAAGGGTGTTTCAGAGTGTTTCATCAAGACATTTTCATAATGCAAAATGAATATGGTATCTGTATGACTGAATACTGAGTTATCAAATTAGGGTGTGCATTCTCTGTATCCAAGAATCCCTGTGGACAGAAGAAGCTGAGAGTTTATTTTATTCCTAGTAAGATTAAGGCACTAAAACATATTATTAGGAAATCCTTCTGCTGGAGTATCTGGCTTCCAATCATATTCTTCACTGTACCTGTGTATAAACCCCCTAAGATATATTATTATAAGCCTTTGTAGTAATAGGCTGATTATATACCTGTCCACTCTAAACTGTTGTTTTAGTTGTTGCTGTTTTCTTTGTGGTATAATGGATAGTTGAGCCTTTGCTCCTCTTCCACTTGTTTTGAACACTTCTCTCCAGTAAATGCTGAACAACTACACTGCTTGGAGTTTCTACCCTATTAGACCGCTGGATTTGTTCTTGGAATATTATATGCATAATGGTGTATACTCTAACTAACTCAGAAAAGTGCTATCATTCATGTTTTTATCCTTCTTCTTCTGGCTTATTTAGTTTTACATACAATTTTGTAGATCCATACATGTTGCTGAAAAATTCATGATTGTATCATTTCTAACTACTATGTAGTATACATTGTGTATAAATACCATATCTACATTCCCACCAACAGTGGATAAGAGTTCCTTTCTTACCATGTGCCATCCTCGCTGATGTGTACATCATTGTTGTCTTGGTTTGGATTTCCCCAGTGATGAGTGATGGTGAATATTTTTCCATGTATCTCATGACCATCTGTCAGTCTTCCTTGGGAAAGTATCTATTCATTTCCATTCCCCATTTTTCTATGCCTTTATTAGGTTTTGTGGAGCACAGCTTTCTGAGTTCTTTGTATATTCTAGATATCAACATCTTATCTGATGTGTCAAGTGTGAAGATTTTTCCCATTATGTTAGCTATCTCCTGGTTTTAGCCAATGTTTCTCTTGCCATACAAAAACTCTTTAGTTTGATGTAATCCCATTTATTTAGATTTGATGATATTACACTTGCCATTGGCATTCCATCATCAAAGACTTTTTGATGCATTTGTCTTGGAGCATTCTTCCAATTTTTTAATCAATGAACTTTATATATTTGGGTCTTATTTCAAGGTCATTAATCCATTTTGAGTTGATTTGGTTTTTGTGGAGGGTGTGAGGTATGGATCAATCTTTAGTTTCTTATAGGTAATTATCCAGTTGTTCCAACACCATATGTTGAAGAGACTGTCTTTGTTCCATTTCATGTTCTTGGCTCCTTTGTCAAATATTAGTTGACCATATATTTGGGGGCATATTTCTGAATATTCTGTTCTAACCCACTGGTCTGATTCTCTGTCTTTATTCCAGTGACATGCTGTTTGATGACTATCACTTTATAATAAAGCTTCAGGTTAAGTAAAGAAATGTCACCCAGTTTCTCATTTTTCAGTATGGATTTGGCTAACCTAGTTCTTTTGTGTTTCCAGATGAACTTTATAATTGTTCTAATTCCTTAAAAAGTGATATCTGAATTTGGATAGGGATTGTAGTAAATCTATATAGTCATTTAGATAATATAGTCATTTTGATTATGTTGATTCTTCCTACCCATGAGCAGGATATGTTCTTCCATTTTCTTAAGTCCTCTGCAATTTCTTTCTGAAGTGATTTTCAGTTTTCATGGTATAGGTTGTTCACTTCTCTTGTCAGGTTTATTCCCAGGTACTTGATATTTTTAGATGGGATCAACTTCTTAACGTCTTTCTCCTATGCTTCATTATTTGTATGGAGGGATGCTATTATCTTTTGTGAATTAATTTTTTAGTCAGCCACTTTGCTGTATTGGCTTATTGTTTCTAGGAGTTTTACTATAGACTCTTTAGGGTTTTCTATATATATCATTATATCATCTGCAAATATGAATAGTTTGACTACTTCTTTCCCTATCTGGATTCCTTGGATTTCCTTCTCTTTTCTGATTGCTATCGCTAGTAATTCTAAAACTATGTTGAATAAGAATGGAGAAAGTGGGCAGCCATGCCGTGTTCATGACCTTAGTGGAAATGCTTTCAGCTTTATGCCATTAAGGAAAATGTTAGCAGTGTGCTTTTTATAGATAAAAGTAACTATCTTCAGGCTAGTGCTCTAAAATTGCTCCTGGCTTAGGGGACCATATGGGACTTCTGGGATTAAACCTACTGTATTTGCCGGCATATAAGACAACTGGTCATATAAGACGACCCACTAATTTTACAGTTAAAACATGGGCTTAGGCCTATATTCACTGTATAAGACAGAACGTTCCTGTGCTGCAACTGTATGTACCACAGTGAGCCAATCACAACAAGCGAAGTTTCAAAGGGTATACTGTAATAGACTTCCTCTCTGACTCTGGCCCACTTGAGCAGGCTTTTTACAGTGTAGATTCAGATCCAGAACATTGTCTAATTTGCATGCATCAAAAGCCTGCTTGGATTGGCCGAGTTAGAGAGGCGAGTTAGAAAGGCGGTCCGAGAAGCCTTGCAGTGATTGGTGCAGGATTGAGTTGGAAAATTCCTTTCTTGGCAATATCCAGATGATTTTCGTTTAGCGGCATATCAAGAAGTTTTTCGGATATACTCTGCATATAAGACGACTCCCGATTTGCAGTTGACTTTTTTTCATTTCAAAAGTCGTCTTATACGCCGGCAAATATGGTAGGTCCATCTGGTTCAGCTGCATGCAAGGTAAAACCCCTACCACTATGCTATCACTATGGCCTCTCTTATAATCTAATTTATGCAAATAGAATTAATATACTTTTCAAAAATTACTTGATATCTTATATATTAAACCATATATTAAAAATTTAAGTATAATTTGTCTATTTGAAAAATATATATAACCTGTTCATATAACTAAATTTTCATATAACTAAATTCATATTGCTAAATTTAGATAATGTATAATGTGATTTTAACATTTAATTACATTGTGTGATGATCATACAAAAATTTCTATATTCTAAGCTTGGCAAATATTCTGTAGTTATTAGTTAATATATTTAAACAGTATTAAAATATTTCCTTTAATTACACTTCATATAATGCTAAATGCCTATATATGTTTGGTCTTAGAATTTATATTTTTGCTATTTATTATACTGAAGCATTGATCAAGATTCATACTAATTTGTTTCTATTTGTTCCATTTTTTGATAGTTTATTGCAAATAAAACAGTTTTATATGTTAACTCTATAAATGGCAGCTCTTATTGCCCCACTTGGAGACATATTTCACACAAATTAAAGTCAATATTTTTATATTTGTACACTTAATATATGATGAAATTTGTGAAAAAAATTTAGAAACACATTTTCTGATCTTTATAAGATAACTAATAACACAATAACACATTCTTAGTATAGTAGAACAATGTAGTTAATCTTACTATTTTTATAGTTGTTTATGTGGTAAAATTTTATGTGATAAAATTCCTATGTGATAAACTTCCTATGTGATAAACTTCTTAAAATTGAGCAATTTGAAATTTTATATAGTGTTTTTAATCAGTTAATATATAAGTTAAAGAAGAGTCCTTGTTCTAATCTGCTGATCTCAAATGCTGTTAATCAGTTAGATGGTTTTGCATTTGGGAATTATATGTTTCTTGGCTAGGGCACCTGTACTATTCTTGGTATATTTTTTCCATAGCAGGAAGAAATGTTTTTTTTTTTCTCACAAATAAGACAAAGTAGGAAAAAATGAATTCATAAAATCCAGGAGAATTGAGTTCAGTAATTTCACACTAACAATTCTGTTGTATATAATCAAAATAAGCCATCTGACTTAGATTCAAGAGTGAAAAAAGATAGCTTCTGCACTTTTATTAGGAATTTTAAAAGTTGTAGTTTTAAATGCATTGAAGTCATGGGTATTAGAAAAACTGGGCAACCATTCAACCACAGCTGACATAATTATACTATCTCAAGTTATTTATTTCCAAATTTTAATTCACACTTTAAAATTATACAGTAACATTTGTTCTTGTTAAATAATTAGTCATATGCATTTTTAACAGAAGCAAAATAAGTAAGAAAGCAGTAGAAGTTGATGATTTTGTTTTCATAAATTAGTAAAAAATATATAATTTTACATGTTAAAAGCTAAACTGAAATACTTTTTTACTTTAATATTTGGTGGATTTATCATTATTGTAATATATATTCAAGTCATTTAATTTTCTTAATATGATGTCCCTGATCAATTTCTATCAAATGTTTGTCTTTAAATTATATAATGTCCATAACTGACCAAAAAAAATCATTGAATTTAGGGATCTTTGAAATTTACAGTTAGACATAATTTTATATACTAGTATTAACCAAATATTTAGAAGACTATAGAAAAAACAAATAATTGCAATTCTGGTCTACATATTAATAGATAATATAAAATATGCTCCATATAGATACAAATATATAATAGAGTTAAATGAGAAATAAGGATAAATATATTAATTTGAACAAACTTTGATTTATTTTGAATGCATAAAAATTTTAAATTCCTTCAAAAATAATTAAAAAGGGAAAGCAATGTTTAAAAAGGAAGTTACCTAGATCCTCTTCAGTCCAAAGCTATGGAATAGTAAAGAGAAGGAGGAAGAGATAACCACCCAAGCCAAATTTGAGTTTATTGATAATACAAAGAAGTGATTTAACTAAATATTCGAATTCAGAATCAAAAACAGTGAAAACAAGAAACACCATCTTCCACAACAATGTTTTAAAAATGCCTGTCAGAGTGTTACAGATGGGGGAAGGGAGGAGTATGACATGGGTGGGTGGGGCAGGAGTGAATGTGGGAACATTGGTGAAGGGAAAATGATTATGGTTGTGGGAATGGTGCTGGAAATCTATGTTTAAAATTTCAACTATAAATAACTGTAAAAATTATGGTGCTTAAATAAGAAGAATAAAGAAAGAAATGTTGAAAGGGAACTGAGAGCCAGAGACACAGACAGACACTGAAGTCTTTGCCTTACTTGTACAAAATACTGATTCAATCTCTGGCACTGTTTTTAATCCCACAAGGAAGTCCTGGTGTTAAACTCCCAAGCAGAGAGTCAGGGATGCTCTTGAGCATCGCCGTTGCTCCCAAAACCATGCAAAATGACTCCTCTTTGGTTCCCCATGCCAATAAAAGAGTAAAGGACTGATCATTTAATTCAGTCCTAAAACTTAAAGTCCATAATGAGTCCTTGTGATTCAGATGACTTCCAAGAATGTGTTTTTCTTGATAGCTTCTTAAAACAATTGCTTCTGACACAGCCAAAAGGTGTTTGCCCTAGATCAATGGTTTTATACTCAGTTCAAAAAAGATAATGTGCTTTTCCACTAATGGTTTCTCTGCTCCATTTTACAAATGGCTTTACTGATGTCAAGTTACTTATTTTCATTCCTGTTAATCTCTTAAAGGTCTATACATTGGCTTAATGGCAATTGAATAAATTATCATTTTAAGGTATGTGTATAATTTTCCCAGCTCAAATTTTAAACAAAGATTATTTTAGCACACAATCACTGAATGTATACTTTCCATAAGATTCAAGCTGTATTTGTTAGCTCAGAATCACTTGTTTTCTATCAGGTATGGGGGTGGGGAGCGTCAGGAAAAAAAAAAAAAGACTATAGATCTTGGCAAGGCTCTTGTGATTTCATTAAAAAACATGCAACTCAGACTACTGAGAATCACCTGAAACTATTCCTCAACTCCAATACTAACCTCAATATTTACTGATTATTTTTATATTTATTGTCTTGAATTTGTTGACTATTTCAGAATTTGTTTAAGTGACTCAATTTAAACTTTTCAAATATTGATAGCTAGGTACATGCTGGAAATTGTATTTGTCATCTAAAAATATAATCTACTAATTAGCATTGAAATACAAAGTTTCATATTTTTATATAAAGTCAGATATTCATACATGTAATGTAAGATAAAAGTAGAATTTTAAACCAATTAATCCAGAATTTCCTGACCAATTGTTTTGCTTTTGCTAATAAATTTCCCCCTCTCTGATTGTAAAATCTTCACAATTTCTACACACCCTTTCAGAGAATTTCTACTTGCTTTAACTGTTACAACCTAATTAGTGAACCCTTTTACTAAAACTATTTAGATATCGAAATTTGTTTGAATATCTTCCTTATAAATGCATTTGTCATCCTTCCACTGTACTGTTTTAGTTGGCTGCCATGATTGTTTTTGCCTGTAGCTTGTCTTCATTGCTTCAAACAATAATTAAAAAATATTTTTAAAAGAAGTCTTTAATAACTTTTGTTTTAATGTGGGATCACTCTGAGAAATGGTCAGTCTTTCCTTTCTGGCTTTCCTTTGGTGAAATTCCTGACAAACTCAGTGAAATAATTGCAATGCCAGGAATCAAACTCTGGTCGACAATATTGGAAACAAGTTCCCTACCTGCTTCTGGATCTCTCCTGCTCTAAAATCTTCTCTTAAAAAAAACTATATTGAACAATCTGTTCAGTTGACTCCTTATATCTCATTAATATGGAACTTTTTATTTAAACAGACTAGCCATTTCTCAACTATCATGTTGAGATTTACAGGTAAAAAAAGTTATAGTTTTACTTAGTCTTTATTTGGTGTGTATAAAAAATGAGGAGTCTATTGATCATCAGACCCATACATTAGGCTATGACTTCAAAAATTATTTACGTATTAAAGACAAACAAATGTAATCATTTGAAATTTGTAATCAAATGAACTGATCTCAAACCATTTGTTTCTTATTCTTCAAAACCTGACTATGCCCAACTACTGAGTATTTCTACCTTTGGATTGCTCTAGTCATGATTTCTGTTTTCAAATAAATGCCCCCACTTCTTTCAGGTCAACAATACCAATTTTCAAATTTTTTAGAATCTGAAGTTGAAAAATTAAATAAAATATCTGTTGGTTAGTTATTTATTTAGATTTCTAATCCTAGGGAATGTTGAAGAGAAAGCACTAACAGTTTTCAGTAGCACTGAACCTTAGCAACACCACACTGTGGACCCAAACACTGAATCATTGGTCTGAACATCTGACTGAAGTCCTGGTTTTTCTGAGGGATAATTGAGAGATACACAAATGAATATTCTAGAGGAACATTTTGCTCCCCATATTTAATAAGATTTCAACATTTGATGCCATGAAACAAATTCAAGTCAAAGCAGCTATGTTAGTCTATAGGGTTAGGAGAAGTAAACAATGCTCTACCTCTTTCTTAGATCTCAATTGGGAGTCTATATCTCAATTTTAATAATGTTATTTGGAGACCAAAATAATAACAAAACTTTAGTAATATACTGCATATATATAGGAGAAAGTTAGAAAAATTGAATAATATTCTGATATGTCTCCAGTACACGTCTAAAGTACTCTGCTCTGTAAAGAAATTTTAAAAAAAGATGTTTTGGGGGATGTAGAGATAGCATAGCAGTAGGGTGTTTGCCTTGCATGCAGCCAATCCAGGATGGACAGTGGTTCAAATCCCTGCATCCCATTTGATCCACCAAGACTGTCAGGAATGATTTCTGAGCACAAAGCCAGAAGTAACCCCTGAACACTGCCAAGTGTAACCCAAACAAACAAATATGTATATATCCATATATATATATACATATATATACACATATATATAAATATATATACATATATAAAGATGTTTTCTAGTTATACCTAGTAAAGAAAGGTTATCAGGCAAAGTATTTAAGCATTTTAAAAATGACCTTCTCTATTAATAAGAGCTTGTAAAACTGTGGTTCCAGTACAGAGAGACAGTCTTATAAATGAAGATATGTTGTATAAATATCTATTTTACTTACAAAAGAATAGCTTACATTGCATTTTAGAATTCCTATGTTTGGCCTCCTTCAAAGAAATTTGCCCTAATTCATGCTATAGCCAAAAAGCATATATTGGAGTAGGTTATATCACTCGTCTTCAAATAATTACACATTCATTGTACTACTTTAGGGATAGCAGGCAAAAAATGCAATGAGACTATTATAAACATGATAATATGTAGAAATATTAAAAATACTCAACAATTTGTAGAATCTTCAAAATTCATTTTATTTACATAAATATTGAAGTCAGAATATTCTCACTTTCTTTTAGATACGCATGTCATAAGTAAAAATCAAAGATGAAAGTCAATTATTTAAACAAAACTACTATTATAAAAGTGTATTTAAAATGTTTAACTTGTTTAGTACACAACATATTTAAAATGTTGCTAAGCACTGGAACTAATATAAATAGCAAAAATAGCCAAATTAAATATATTTTCTAGCATTTTAAATATTAAACTATTAAATAATTTGCTCCTGAGAAATTTTGGACAATATAATCACATATATATTTAATATAATGCCACTGTCATGCAGCTTTCATATTATTTTAAATCACATAATAAATGTTAGATGTTATAAATATCACCTTTCTTTTATTGAATTTGCAGTTACAGTTGAGGATTTTTATTCCAGAAAATTTCTTGCAATGTAAAACACAGCATGGATGTATTTTACCCAATCAAGGCTATCTATAGCTTTTAGAATTCTTCATTCTTCTGATCTGCTAACCCTTAGTGAGTATGTGCACTGAGCTAAGAAACCAAAAACTGAATTTCCTTTAATTACCTGTCCTTTTTATTTATTATTTTAAAGAAATGGAGACTGGTTGCTCCCTATAGGTCTTTTATAATCATTAAGCATTTCAAAGAACAGTTGGTTTATATGAAAAGTTCAAAAAGGAGTAACTATTTCTCTTCATCTTCTGAAGTTAAATAATTTATTTTGGTAAAAGTAACATCATATATCATTTAATTGAAGAACTTCAGAAAATTAATGAGTTTGAAGCAATTAAACTATATTTTCAAACAGTGAAGTAATGATATAGACATACTTTGTTTATCCTCTGCTTTAAAGGATTTATACTTGTCAGTAAAGAATAAAACCTCAGTGCAGTGACTCTTCAGTCAAAAACACACAAATTTCCAAAATACCTATCAGTTACAAGATTCGAAGATAAAACTTTTGTTTTCCTTTTTTTATCCTAAAGTTAACATTTGACATCAGCCCAAACCAAAGGCCACTTCAAGTTTCAAAACTCCAATGTTTTGTAAACGACTTTAATAAACCCCCATAAGCTCCACCTGGCCTTACCTGCCTCTTAGTACAATCTGCTCTTTTGGCATAAGAGGGATGGCACATTATTCCACTCAGGCATCTAGCAAAGCAGGCTGGTCACCAGCAAGGCAACCTTTACCCACACAAAGATTCATCTCACAGTTGCGTAGAGGATTCAGGCCTCACCCCAAATCTTTATTTTCCTTCTCGTAGGTAGGTTTAAGGCATCAAAGATCGAACATTTTATAGAGATAAAGTGATTTAGATTTTTAAAGAAGTGTAATAGAAATAATAAGCCCCAAATTTAAAAAATGTGGTTGAAATAAACTAGAAGATAAAATAAATATTCAGAAGTCACTTTTAAAGACTTAATTTATTTGATAAGATATCCTGAACAGTGTTTCTCACCTTTTATTCAGCCATGATCATTTCTAACCTTGTTTCTTTCCAGTCTAACTCTTTCTCCCCTCCTCTCCTCCTCACACTCCTGTTCCTCTTTTCTCCGACTTCCTCT
>PVKC010046507.1:0-11235 GCA_004027635.1 Crocidura indochinensis
ACTGGCTCACAGCGTCCACTGTGGCCAGGCTCACTGGTGAGGATTGGGCTGCTCATGTGTCCATCAAGTTTTCCCTACCCAGGAAACCATGCCAGAAGCTCTCCTGAGTGCGTGCTGCCCTCCAAGTTCAGCCAAGCCAAAACTTTCTCTCTCCCTACTCTTCTTTCACTGCCCATCCCCATCCCACTCCAGTCTCCAGGTGATTCCTGGTGAGCCTGAGTGAGACAAAATACAGGACAGTTACTGTATTGATGGGAGAACACTGAGGTAACTGATACAGTTCTGCCTGAGTCATGCAGTTCACCTTCACAGGGACAAGATTCACAAGATCAAATCTAATGCCCAAGGATATACACAAGCCCAGGGATAGTGAGCAGAGTTTATCTAGCATACACCCTGCATGGATAATTAATGCTGGCCTGAGTTCCATGCTGAGAATAAGTGAGATTGTTGAGCCAAGAATGTTGTGATTGATTAGTAATGCCTGCATGGACATAACCCTAGAGAGAGGTCACCATAGTGTTCACGTAAATACAGACTCATGACTAAAGTGGTTGCAGCTGACTGCCAGCATTAATACAAACACAGTAGTGTGCTTTAAGTTCCTGGTTTGAACTTCCACTTCTATTTCTGTGATTCTCCTATTAGGAGTTTGGAATGCTCAATGCCACATAAAAAAATAATTCTCTTGATGCCTGAGAGGTGGCGCTAGAGGTAAGGTGTCTGCCTTGTGTATGCTAGCCTAGGATGGTATCCCATGTGGTCCTCCCAAGCCAGGGGCGCTTTCTGAGCGCATAGCCAGGAGTAACCCCTGAGCATCAAATGGGTGTGACCCCCCCAAAAAAAAACAAACAAAAAATTCTCCTGTATCATCACTACAGAAAAGTTCCTTTGTACAGGAAAGAATTGGAGTAACCCAAGAAAGAGCATTCCTTATGCCACTACCTATTCAATAGGACAAGTCACATGTGGTTATTTCTTTCAAGGTACTCTTGCTGGGGCAGACTTTCTGCATTGTTGCTTGTAATGACTTCATAGTGTTTTCTCAAAAATGCATGTACCCATTCTTTGAAGGTGAAAAGGTACAAAGGTACCTGTTGACCAGGTATGTGAGTCTGGTAGTCAGGTAGGATACATGGGAGCAATGTATATGGTTGCTTTTCAGTGTAACTCTCACTCATATTCACTCTGGCTCAAGCTAGGGAAAGATAAATATCAAACAACTCACTCATATGTGGTTCAGAAAGAAATAAAAGGACACAATAAGGATCAAATTTTGTTTCTAAGACAGTGTGTCTGCCGGCATGGAGGACAGATTTGGACTTTAACATGGTTCATGCAGTGAGCACTGCTTATGAAGCACACCCAAATTATGCATTATCTAAGGCATGTATTACTTCCACAAGCTAAATACCGTCTGGCCTCAGACAGCAACCCCACAACCAATGTGCAGCCTCCAAGAAGCAGAGCCAGAGAGAAAGCCTGTAATGGGGCTAGCAAGGGACTAAGCAGCATCAGGAGTTCTCTAACTTGCTTACAGTCTCCATGAAGAATTCTGCTGCTTCGGGAATCAGCCCCTGATGCTCTCCCTCATGGGCAGTCCCTGCCCTGCCAACTTCTCCTCATGAGGACTGCAACCCATTTCACAGCTCTGGCCATACCTGGCAGTCCTACCCATTTCTCTCCAGCCCTTGTTTATTCCCCCAAGAGTACCCTCAGTCACACTCTGAACTGCCTTAAAGTTCAACTGATTCTCTTCCTCCATGACTTTTGGGAGGAGCTGGTTCCAGCACTGTTTGCTCTGGGAAGTCTTGGTTTCTCGATTGCCTGAGGCTTTAGCTGGGATTGTGATCAAAGTGTGCCCTGAATCTTGGACTTTCAGGGGATCTTGAAATCAGATAACTATAGAGCTGCTGGAGCATTTTAGGGTCCCATGATCCTAGGCCCCCACTCATGACTCTGATGTCTGTACCTGGCAGTGCTCTCACCTCTGGACCAGGCAACCACAGCTGAGAGGTTGTGTATGGTATTGGAGGTTTGAGAAGTTTGGGGAGTGGACAGCATCCCCAGGAGGTCTGATCCCTATTGGTGAGGAGCTTGGCAATATGGTAGAGGTAATGGTCAGGCACAGAGAATGTTAGGGTTCTGGATGCTGGCTGGGGCAGCCTGAAATAGGTGGTGTCTCTCTCAGGATCTTGCTAGGTTATTTTAAATAAGTTCAACAGTTTTTGGTAAACTTGATTGGGTAACGGGAAGCCCTTTTACAAAAGTTGTGTGCCTAAGGCAGATTTGTGTCAAATGATTGCAAGACCTAGTATACTTTGAATCACTCAGTACAAAGAATAAGGAGCCTTGCTGGAAAGGGGGCAGAAAAATTCAAAAATTCTTAGAAACATACACTTTACTAAGAGAAGCATGAAGAACTTAAAAATCTGAACTGGCTGATGAGTCTGTAGTAAAGACATTCAAGTGATAATCAACACTCAACAAGAGCCAGAGCAGGTTGGTTGTTCGCCTTACACACAGCCAACCCAGGTTTGCTTGTTCAATCCCTGACACCCCATTATAGTTCTCTGAGTCCTACCAGGAGTAATACCTAAGTACAAAGCCAGAAGTAAGCCCTTTCTTGCCCTCTGATTATTAAAAACAAACAAAAAGCAAAAACATTACCCCAAACAAATCAAAATAGCCCAACAAAGAAAAACCTTCACTACTAAGTTTTATGAAACAGTTAAATGAGCAAAATGAAAAACCAATCAATAGGGGCTGAAAAAACAGTAAAAAGGTTAAGGCACAAGTGTTCAACAGCTTTTTGATCCGTGGAACCACATGGTCCCCCAAGCATCACCCTTGCCCTATTAGGTGACCTCCGAGACTCCCAAACATTCCAAACACTGCAATCTCAGTTCAATGCTCTTGCATTGAACCACCAGTCAAGTTGACTGAGAATTGCTCGAAAGAATCAACAGGGGTCCCCAACCATGCCCTATATCCCATCTATGGAATGGGAAAATGTTACGGTTGTTCTAATTCAAGGTTTAGGTTCAAAATAAAGAAAGAACTCAAAACAATTCAATTAAAATTTTTGTTTTGTTTTGTTTTGGGGTCACACCCAGTGATGTTCAGTGGTTACTCTTGGCTCTCTATTCAGGAATCACTCCTTTCAGGGATCAGGGAACATTATGGGATGCTGGGGATAAAACACAGGTCTGCAACATGCAAGGTAAACTTACCCACTACTATCTCTCTATCCCTAAAGAAAAATTTTAAATGGCTTAAGAATTTTATCACACATTTCTCCAAAAATATATTAAAAGCAATTAATGAATACCTTTTTAAATTATTTAGTATCACTGGTTATTAGGCAACTGCAAATCACAACTACAAAGACCTCCCGCCTGTAGTAATAACCATCTTCAAAAGGATAGGAGAAAAACAAGGCTGGAAAGTTGAGAGAAGGAAACCTTAAGAAGGGTTAGTAGGCGTTAGAACTGGTGCCGCCACTGTGGAAAACAGGATGGAGGAGACTCAAAAAGTTAAAAATAATCTATCACAGGATCCGGCCACTCCAAAGTGAAGGAAAACACTAATTTATTTTTGTGGAGGGAGGTAATACCCACACTGGGCAGTTCTCAGGGCTAACTTCCTGGTTCTGCACTCAGGGATCACTCCTTGCAGAGCTCAGGGGATCATCAGGGATTGAACCCAGGTAAACTTCTTGCAAGCCAGTGCCCCCTATTCACTGTGCTATCTCAGGGGATCATACAGGGTTCCAGAGATTGAACCCAGTTACACTTCTTGCAAGCCAGTGCTTACTCACTGTGCTATCACTCTGGGTCCAGGAAACAATTAAAAAAAAAAAACATATCTGCACCCATCTAGTTCACAGCATTATTCACAATAGCTAAGCCTTGGAAACAACCTTAGTACCCAGCATTGGGTGAAGGGATAAAGAAGTCACGAGATACAGCAAAATCAGAAAACTAGAGGTAGAACTTCAGCGTGACCCATTTTAGGAACTGGGCAAAGATCATAAATCATAAATCATACAGTGACGACAAAAACAGAGCAAGGCAGCAAATCTTACCAGGTTGAAGAGAAACAGGGTCACAGAAACAATTATTAAATGTCTACATGGAAATTGCAGCAAATTATATTACAACTGATTGTAATGTAATCTTGTATATGTTATATAATGTATAATCATATATAATGTATAAATCATCGTATATATTAAATGAAAAATTATTCATACCCATCTCCAAAACAACATAGCCTTTAACTAGCATATAAAATAACTTTTGTCCACTGTATACAATATTAGTTCAATCATTCCAACAATAATAGCCAGGTCAAGTCCACAAGCAAAAATAAACTAGGGGAATCCTCCCTTTTAATTCTCCAACTGTCAATCTATTTCTTGGTCAGATTTCTGTAAATATATAAAGATATATATGTACATACATATATATCATATAATAAATAGAATCATTTTATATATAATATATAATTTATGATTTATATATACATATATATTTATATGTATAAATATATATAAATATATGATTTATGTATATAAATCAGAAAGAGACGAACACTGTGTCATCTCATTTATATGTAGAACCTAATAGCAATGGGAAAACTCCTAGAAAAAGAGCTCACACTTGAGATTAAGAAAAGTGGGGGGATGAGAGTCTGTGATTGGGAGGAAGTGGTGAAAAGGTCAAGTCCTCCAGTTGTGTGCTCAGAATCTGGATGTGAGGTACCCCCATCTATGGTGGTTCAGTAAGTACCTAGATATAGAGCATTAAACCTAAGAGTGGGCTCAATAGGCACCAGGGCGGAGGTTCCAAATGGGAACTCTGCTAACATGCTGTGAGGGATCCAAGAAAATCCTGAGAGCAGAAGTCACTAGGCACTCTCAGCATGAACATTTTTTTCTGTAGCTTTTAAACATTTTATTGTTTCTGTATGAGAAGAGGGTGTCATTTCATAAATATGTAAACCAACCCCCAGGCTGTCTGCCTTACACTTACATGCTAATGCATGTCAGTTATGTCTCAGTAAAACATGATGAGGGGAGATTCTGTTTTCTTTTTCTAATAAACACAATTGGAGGGTTTTTGGCAGGCAAATACTGGAAACTGCACTGTAGAGAGATGGAGGCTGAGCTGACTTAGGGTACACAGCCTCTCTCCCCAGTGGCCAGTTGCTTTGTTTCGTGACCAAAGTAATGCTCATGATGTGCGCAGCTGAATAGGGCCACCTTCTGTCCCTCTCTATTCATCTCTCTCTCTGGCCTGTCTGCACACACAGGAGTAAAGGGGCAAGGACAGGAGAAGATCCCTCTAGTAGGGTCCCCAATGAACCTTGAGTAGAGAGGTAGGCCCAGCCATGTGGGTCTCTGTGCTGAGCCCAGACAGACATTTATTCTATGAACTTTATTATCAGGCCTCCCATCTTCCCACAGCCCTGACTCACCAGTCCCACCCAGCCCTAAGCCTGCATGAAGGAGGCAGCAGCGGCTACTCACTGGCGAGGATGACCATGTCCATGCCCCAGAAGATGCTCATGATCCAGCCCACCATGACGATGGCTGTGAGGACCTGGATGAGGGCAGCAGCGATGTTCAGCCAGAAGACACAGCACACGTGCCTGTCAGGAAGGTCAGTGCGGGCCCCGCAAAGCACAGTGAAGGCCGAGATGAAGGTCCCTGAGAGAGGTCAGTAAGGACAGTTATGTGAGCACATGGGAGACATTTGCAAGTTTGCATGACACTGGCCCTGTGATTTGCCCTTTGCCAGCCCAAGATGCACAGCCCAAATCAGCATCTTCCAATCCAGCCCCTTCTTGTCCATGTCTTGGCAAGTCCAGTGCACCACCTCGAGACAGGGCATGGAGCTGCCAAGGGCCCAGGACTATGCAAGAGCCTTTAGGGAATACAGATACTCAGGGCCCTGCCTTGAAGGGGTGAGGACAAGGGCATCAATCTGTGTGACAGACTTCAGAGCAGGAAGGAGCCCATGGTGCTAGGATGACACAGAAGTCATCTGTGTCCTAAATTCAGGATCTGACCTTCCAGAACATACTCTGGTGCTGGGAAGTGGGGGCAGGAAGGACCTGAGATCCCAAGTGACTTCAAAATGGAAAGAGTACAGGCAGAGGCAGATGTCCTGGAGCCTTGCCCTGGGAAAAGTCCCTCACCAGGGGAGGAGCCAGAAGCCCGAGATTTATGTTGCAGCCCCAAGGTCTTGAGCAAAGCAGCAGATGTGAAGGATCCCACAGGCCCATGGGTAAGTAACATTGCTCCATTCCCCAATTCCTGGAGCAAGACTCTTTCTGAGACAAAGCATGGTGCCTCCCATCAACCCCGTGTGATATCCTGAGCAGCATCCACTTTAGACCTCAGAGCATAAAGCAACACCAATGTAATGTAGCAATTCTAGTGATCCAAAGTCTGACATGGACCCTCAGACCAATTCTTTCTGGATGTAGGGGGACATTTAGTTTCTGTGTATTTTCCAGCTTCCAGAGGCTGCCTGCTGTTTTTGACTCTGAGACCCTTCTGTCAAAATCAAAGTCTGTAGTACAGCATCTTTTTTCCTGCCTACCTTCTGCTTCCTTCCTTCTCCCCTCTCTGGTTCTGTTCTTCCTTCCTCCTTTGCAATCCCTTGCAAATTCATTTGTCTACTAGAACACCCCAGACAATCATCTCTTCATGGATCCTTAATCCCATTTGCAAAGTCCTTTCTCATGTAGGGGAAGAGTCCTAATGGAGGCAGAACATGAACATGAGGTGGGGCATTCTCTGCCCATCTCATACCACCATAGTCTTCCTAGGAAAACCAGAACTTGCTTTTTTGTTTTTGTTTTGGGGTTTTTTGTTGTTGTTGGCTTTAGTGGTAGTAGTTGTTTTTTGGTTTGTTTTTGGGTTTTTGGTTTTAGTTTTTGGGTCACATCCAGCAGAGTTCAGGGGTTAGTCCTGACTCTGTCCTCAGAAATTACTCCCGGTGGACTATGGGGGATGCTGGGCCAGACATGTGCAGGGAAAATGCCATACCCATTGTACTATCTCTCCTGCCCTGGGAACTTGTTTTTATTAGACTGAACCATACAAAATTGCTATATTTGGGGGGAGGGGTACACCCAGTGGTGCTAAGGGGATTTCCTGAATCTTTGCTCAGAAATCTATCCTAGGGGGGCCAGAGAGATAGCATGGAAGTAAGGCGTTTGCCTTTCATGCAGGACGGCGGTTCAAATCCTGGCATCCCATATACAAAAAAAAAAAAAAATAGAAATCGATTCTGGAAGGCTCAGGGGACCATATAGGATGCTAGGGATCAAATCTGGGTCTGTCTCAGGTCAGTCGCTTGCAAGGCAAACACCTTACTGCTGTTCTATTAATTCAGCCCCCAAAATTGCCACTTTTAAAGAACTGATTGTCATTCAAGTCTCAGATCAATATGGGAAAGGATATACACATGACAATGCTCAGGGGACCTTGCAGTGTTGGGGATTAAACCTGGGGCTCCTAAATGCAAAGTAAGTACTCCAGCCCTTAGAGCTAGTACCAACTGAGGATGGCTGAGAAAGAAACCAGGAGAAATGAGAAGAACATGAGTGGCCCACTTTATATTCAAAACAGAAAACCTTTGTGCATATGAGGAAGGGGGACATCTGGTCACTGTCCTCTATGGTAGATATCCATATGATTATCTAGGAAGGAGGCTCCCAAACTCATTTAGCCTTCTGCCCCTTTGCTAGGAAAAAAAGCACTTAGTGCCCTGGAAACCAGTGTTGTGCTCTAGGACCTGATGCCACTAGAGCACTGCAGTGAAGGGACCTTTAGGACCACATTGGGGGTACTCAGGCAGCTGTGGGGTACTGGAGTTTGACCCTGATCAGGTGTGAGCAAGGCATGTGCTATAACCCCTGTACCTCCTGTACAATCTCCCCTGCCAGATTCTACCCTTTTTGTTGTTAAAATTGCTCAGGTTTTACTCCTGGCTCTGTGCTTAGGAATCACTCCAGGTTGGATTCAGATCAGATGAGATGCCAGGAGACCATAGGGGGTTAAATTCTGGTCAGTTGTGTGTGAAGCACACTCCCTACTGTATTCTCCCTAAATGTACCTTTTTGAAGTTAATATAAAGTACTCCCAGTTGCACCCAAGGCTAACCCCCACTTGTTCCAGGACCCCCAATAGGAACCACAGTTCTAGGATGTGGGTAGAATTATAAGCACCTTGTATGAACAATGCCTTGTACAATATGTGCATTCATTACCTACCAAGGCGTGAATTTGCATAAATTAATTGCTTTAATTTACTTAATCACTGTCACTTACGATGAATAATTTCACTAATGAGGAAACCTTGTTCCCTTTTGACCATACAAGGGAGAATATGCCAAAGATGGCAAAGACTAAGTGAGTGGAGTTATAATATACAACTTGTTCGTTTTAATGCATTCAGCAGGAAATTGTAAAAATGACTTCAACACATTTTCATATGCAGAGGTGCTAATTATTTTAAATGAGTTCTACTTGCCAGGAAAGAGTGCTGCCCCCACCTCCTGCAACACTCAGGTTTGGATCTCTTGTATTGAGTATCAACCACATGCCCACGCTGGGTCCTGGGAATGCAGAGTTTAGGCTGAGGGTGCGGGGGCTTGGTCAGCCCACTCCAGAAACTTGCACTCTAGTGGGGACACTGAGTCACAAAGGAATCAGTGATGAATTCAGATGGATTGTCTCAGGAAGGATGATGATAGGGGTAAAGCTAAGGAGAGTCTGGAAAGCTGAGGGGCAAGAGACCAGGGGAAGAAAGAACATTCCCAATACAACCCAGAAGTGCACATACCGAGTCAGGGTAGAGAGAAAAAATGAGAGTGGTTCAAACTGTGATTGATGTTATCAGTAAGGACTGGGGATATGACTCAGCAACAGAGTGCTAGCTTTATACATGTGTGAGGCCCTGCGTTCAATCCCCAGCTCTGCAATAAAAGAATAAATATCATACATTAAAAGGATCTATTGGAAGGGGGCAAGGGTTGGTTAGAGTCCAACTTCTAGACAACAGTAGCCACTGGGAAGGATGAGTTGGTTCAGTCCCAAGAAGAAGATAGGGCAGAAAGGATGAGGTAGAAGGCCTGGAGGAGAAGTTGAGGGGAAGTAGGCTATGAGGAGACAGTGAGGCAACCTTTATAGTTGCCTGTTATGGACAGGGGCATAGGATAGGCCTATGCCTATCTAGGATCCTTGATAAGATAAAGAGGATTGGGAGAGATATTAAGGTGGGAGCAATTCCCAGACTCAAATCCTCACATCGAGCTTTATAGAAGCTTTATAGGTTCCATGGGCCAGAGAGAGCGCTCAATGCTTTGCACACAGGAGGCCCAGGTTTTGTCCCTGTTACCTCATGGTCACTCAATCACTTCAGCATCAATCCAGGAGCAGTCCAGGGTACCACCAGGATGTAGCCCAAGTACTTTCCCCAAACTGTCTATGAATAGTCTTCTACATTCCAAACAGCAACAGAGACCCTAATGAGGCTATGCCAGCCATCCAAGCACCAACTTCTGGAATATTACCTGGAAGCATCATCATCTCAAAGCGATAACACAGGATCCTCTCTCATCACAAGCATTTCCTAAAAATATTTCATCCACCTTATCACTTAGAGACAGGGAAGGAAACTAATGTATTATATCTCAAGTGTAATAAATAGCATTACTTTGTAGACAAAAATTAGTAAAAGTCGGAGGTGGGACACGTGTGCCCAAATGACAGATAGTCACAGATGTTACCCCGCACCCAAGCACTCTCCCCTCTCTCCTAGCTCCAGGCCCCAGGCCAGCTCAGATACACCCCCTTCAAATCTGACTAGACTGCCTGAGATTTAAAGGTTGATCAAGGGAAGTGGAGTACAAGGCTTCATAGGGAACAGGGACCTACGGGGGACTCATAGGTAAAGGAAGGCCCTGGCTGACCTCCAATAAGTTTTCTGTCCTTCTGAAGACAGAGAAAATAAGGCTAAGTCCCTTGCTGTCACTGCGAGTGTCTCCATGCTGCTATCAAGTAAGTGGTCCTATTGGACACCAGGGTGACTGAAGCCCATAATTAATTTTAATGGCTCTAGTATTATTACATCAGTCACCTGGGGCTTGTTAGCAAGTCTCCTCTGTGCTCTGTCTCCCCTCCTGGCCTCTTAGGCTGGCTCAACAGGGCCAGGAGGACAAAGGGATGCTGGAAGTTCTTACCAGGCTATTGATTCCATTCAATCAATTACATCTGATTGTTTCCAATGGAACATGGAATCTTGGTTTCCTTGGCTCTGAGTCCTAGCAAGGTTCATGGCTTCGATGTCAGAGGATGGGGAGAGACAGGAGGGTGTGTTGTAACCAGGGCAGAGGAGCCCGGATGGTGCAGAGACCTTTAATGGCCAAGCTGTGTCCTCCCCACCTCCCAGCAGCTGCATAAGGTATCAAGGGCAGTCCGGGTGGAAAGAGGGGCCAGAGCAATGCAGCCACATCTATTGGAGGTGACAAGATGACATGCTTACTGATTAAACCAAGAGGTGCACACCCAAGGTCACAAGGGGCTTTCGATCAGCCAGTGAGAGCCATGTGAGTGAATGCAAGACAGCTCTTCAGGCGCTGCTGAAGGTTCTGCAAGAACCCATCTCAGCAGGGGTCCTTCAGTCACAGGGTCCCTTTGAATTGTGGCTGACCCTCATCCAATCACCAGAATCACAAATAGTTTATGAGCACTCTGCAGATTCAGCTCAGAGCTTACTGAAGCCCAGTTGCTTGCTTCCTACTTAGGGGAGAAAGTCTTGGGTTGGCCCCAACACCCACTTTTGCTCAGGTGTAGTCCTAAGTACCACTTAGGCACTAAGTCCTAAGCATCACCAGGTATGGCCCAAAACCAATAACAACAATAAAAAGCAAAAGTGACTGCTGGGGCCAACCCAGTTCTGCATCACCAATGAGCCCTGAGACTTGGCAAGAGACAATTCTTCAGATCTCTGTTTCTCTGCTGGGGACTGTCAGCATCATTCTCACTGGGTAATTATTGGGTTAGGATAAACAAGTACAAAGTGCAAGCACAGTAAGAGAGTTATGGGAGCACGGGGGCAGGGGTGGAGTGATGAGGAAAGTCTTCCTTAGGAGGCTTTCATAGAAGCAGGAAGTTGACACCTGGGGGTTGTGCATGAGGAACATGAACTGGAAGATC
>PVKC010046508.1:0-11222 GCA_004027635.1 Crocidura indochinensis
GTTACTCCTGGCTATTCGCTCAGAAGTCGTTCCTGGTAGGCACGGGGGACCATATGGGGAACCGGGGGATCGAACCAAGGTCCATCCTAAGTTAGCGCAGGCAAGGCAGGCACCTTACCTCCAGCGCCACCGCCCAGCCCCAGATTCTTTTTTTATGTTTGATTACATTACATAGATGAATGAAAACCTCAAGGATGACTCCCAGTATTCTGACATGTGACATATTACTAATAATGGTAATTCAATATAATCTCCATTTTTTTTGGTTTTTGGGCCACACCCAGCGGTGATCAGGGGATACTCCTGGCTGTCTGCTCAGAAATAGCTCCTGGCAGGCACTGGGCACCATATGGCACACCGGGATTCGAACCAACCACCTTTGGTCCTGGATTGACTGCTTGCAAGGCAAACGTCACTGTGCTATCTCTCCAGGCCCATAATCTCCATTTTTTTTCTGACAACTGGGTGAATGATGAGTTAATCATTAACCATGCAGAATTTGAATGCCCAATTAAAGCTGTTTAAAATATAGTTGAGTATATATGATATGTTGTGGGGGTAAAATTAAGTTTTTTTCTTAAATATTTAGAAGTCACTGTCATATAGGAGGTATTTAAGATCATAAGGTGGGGGCGGAGAGATAGCATGGAGGTAAGGTGTTTGCCTTTCAATCAGAAAGTCGATGGTTCGAATCCTGGCATCCCATATGGTCCCCCGAGCCTGCCAGGAGTGATTTCTGAGCACAGAGCCAGGAGTATCCCCTGAGCACTGCTGAGTGTGACCCACCCCAAAATCATAAGGGGATGAGAGATGTCAGTGATAAATGAAAACAGAAAATAGAAAGGTAGGCAAAATATGGATCCTAAAAAAGTAATTTTTAAAACAGGCTATAAAGACTTAAGAGAGAGTACAAAGTTAAGGTGTATGTTTTGCAAGCAGCCAATCTTGGTTTGCTCCCCAGAATCTGACTGATAGAAGCAGCCCTGCTGAACTCCATGCACCACCACAAAAATAAAAAAGAGTTGGGGGTCAGAGAGATAGCACAGTGGTAGAGCTTCTGCCTTGCACCTTGTCACTCCCAGATGGATCCGGGTTTGATTCCCGGCATCCCATATGGTCCCTGAGACTGCAAGGAGCAACTTCTGAGTACAGAGCCAGGAGTAACTTCTGAACACTGCGGGTATGACCAAAAACTCAAAACTTTTTTAATTAAATTAAAAAATAGTTCTAAAGAGCATTGACTGAATTTGCTGTCATGTTTTAACATGTTCTAACTTATTAATTGAGTAACTTAATATATAGGAAAAAAGACAAACTACTTTGCCAAATAACCTGGAAGAGGAAAGGGGGGTAAAAAATTTGAAAAAAGAAGAAAACCTTGTGGTAGAGAAAATATTTGGTTGGACATATTTCTAAACTAGATTATTCTGTGTAAAATAAGTCAAATAGAAAAACAAATAGCAGATAGTTTTCTTTTTATATTAAATATATAAAAAAACAAAGCTAGCAAAGAAAGTACAACTAAAACAACTCTTACTCTCAGAAAATTAGGAAAATAAGAGCAGGTAAATTTGGAAGTGATGAAAAGTACTAAATATTTCATAATGTTGTATTATTGTATGATATTTAAACAATTCTGCATCCAGTTTTTCTTTTTTCTTTTTTTTTTTTTTTTTTTTTTTGGTTTTTGGGTCACACCTGGCAGTGCTCAGGGGTTACTCCTGGCTCCATGCTCAAAAGTTGCTCCTGACAGGCACGGGGGCCCATATGGGGCACCGGGATTCGAACCGATGACCTTTTGCATGAAAGGCAAACGCCTTACCTCCATGCTATCTCCCGGGCCCCAAGTTTTTCTTTTAAGTAGTGAATGAAATTAGGAATGGGGGTGGTGGGAGGACAACTTGGTAGTGGGAATTTCCCTGATCCAAAGCCAATATGTACCTAAAATATTACTCTGAAAGATATGTAATCTATTTTGGTCAAAATAAAAATTATTAGTATAAAAATACAGGTAATAAGTGATAGAATAGAGGTTAGCTAGATATTGACTTAATCTTTGCAGGTGTAACATATGATCCCTTGAAATTCTCTGGGGAAATATAAAAAGCTACATATATATGAATGACTTCAATAGTTACCCTCCAAACTGCCACAGATTAATCATAACACTTAACTTAAATAAATATTATTCAAACTTTCCAAAATGAGCTCTGTGATAATGATCATGCCATATAAGCTATTTTTCATATTTTAATTGTCATTTTTAATGACAAAAACCTGTCCTATGAATTCCAAGGGATATTATCAAGAAGAACAAAAACTATTTTAGTACACTAGTAGCATACATATTTAAAATCTCTCCCACAAGCAAACACAAATTTTATATCATGATCTTGCTTATTTCCCTTATTAAAAATAAGAGTTCTTATAAATCACTATCTTTATTATAATTGGTTGTTAGTTGAGCTTCAATATTTGTGGCTTAATTTTAATTCTAATTCCAACCTTTTGGAAAATCCCCAAATCACCATTAAACCATTTTTCAGTGTCTTCTTTGACAGACCAATGAACTAACTCAAGAGTAAGTAATTGAGTAATTATCTCAACTTTACTAAGGATGAACGATGCAACATACTTTAAAAAGATATGTAGTAGACTTTTCTGCAGGCGGCAGTCAAGAAGACGCCATCAAACAATCTCTCCAGAGCCCAAATCTGATAAGTTGCCCCCACCCAATAAAGTGAGTGCTTTATTCCTGTCGTGTGTTTGGGCACATGAGAGCCATTATAAATGACTGTTACCTCACTCCCTGCCTGCTTTTCTGCACAAGGCAGACGAGAAGATGCCATCGAACCTAATCTCTCCAGGATCCAAACCCTGTAAACTGTCCCCACCTAAAATTTTTATTGATTCTCTCCTATTCTGAGAGGCAAATATCGAAGAAGAATGAATGTGAAATATATACTACTACTTAATTCGCCTATTAGCCAGTCTTTATTTGTTTTGTTTTGTTTTTTGTTTTGTTTTTGGGTCACACCCGGCAGTGCTCAGGGGTTACTCCTGGCTCCATGCTCAGAAATTGCTCCTGGCAGGCACGGGGGACCATATGGGGCACCGGGATTCGAACCGATGACCTTTTGCATGAAAGGCAAATGCCTTACCTCCATGCTATCTCCCGGGCCCCAGCCAGTCTTTATTTGGAGAATTATTTTGAATTTTGTGATTTTAGGGCAGAAAGAGGGTATAGGTGTGGAATCGCACAGTTAAAGACATGAAAATACACAACAAAAGCATTCAATAAATAGCAACTAGTATTGTCGAGCTTTATTCTTTTCCTCTTTTTCTCATTCTCATGTTCGTACTTAGTTTGACTATAATTGCAAAAGTATTACTCTTAAGGTAAAAGCTAACTTTTGGCAGGAATAAATGACAGAGATACTTTGGGCAGGGAACTTTTGACAAGGATAAATGAAAATTCACACAAATTCTTATGCATTGTTATTCTAAAAGAGCAAATAACGTGAGTCAATAAAAGTCACCACCGTACTAAATTCTCCTCTCAATTCCTGGCATTTGAAGAACTTTAAATGATACTGTGCTTTCAATTGATTCTTTTATTGTTTTCAGCCTTACATTAATGAAGTTTCTGCTTTATAGTTTTACGATTGTGTCACATAGCTATTTGTTATATTTACTACTACATCTTTCTTATAATTATCAAGCATATTTTCCCCTAAATAACTAAGATAGTTAACCATTACAGTTTATATAGAAAGAGATTATATTGTTGACACATTTTGCTAAAAAAAAAAATTGGGGAAATTTGGCAAATCAGGGAAACCTAATTCCTGTATACCCTTTTTATTTTTATTTTTCTTCTCTCTTTGTCTTTCTTTTTCTTTTTCTTTCCTTCCTTCTTTCCTTCCTTTCTTTCTTTCTTTTTCTTTCTTCCTTTCTTTTTCTCTTTCTTCCTTTCTTTTTCTCTTTCTTTCTTTTTTTCTCTCTCTCCCACTCTCATTCTCTCTCTCTTTCTCTTTCTCTTTCTCTTTTTTGGTTTTTGGGTCACACCTGGCGGCACTCCTGGCAGGCTCGGGGAACCATATGAGATGCTGGGATTCAAACGACCTAGGTCCATCCTGTGTTGGTCAGATGCAAGGCAAATGCCTTACCACTGTACTAATGCTCTGGACTTCCTACCCCTTTCTTTTTTTTCTGATTTGGGCCACACCCGGCGATGCTCAGGGTTTACTCCTGACTATGCGCTCAGAAATCACTCCTGGCTTGGGGGACCTAATGGGACACAGGGGGGATCGAACCAAGGTCCATCCTAGGTAAGTGCGTGCAAGACAAATACCCTGCCACTTGTACCACCGCTCCAGCCCCCAAACCCATTTTTAATGAACGAATAACTCATTCCCATGAAGGGCAGCCTAGTTCCTGACCCATTTTTGCTCACTACCACTATCAGAAGCAGCCTGCCTCTGCTCCTGCTTTTTATCATATCTATGAACTAAATCATCCTGCAATGTCTGTGTACTGTTATCACCTTGTTAGATGTATCACCTTGTTAGATGTGACTCTGCCTGCTCCCATCTCCAGCCACAAGTATAGGTCATTTTCCATCCCTGAGATGAGCCCTATATAAACGTGGCCTGAACCTTAGGACAGCTTATTTAGCCTTTAGAGAAGGCTCTACTAACAGTACATGCTAAATAAACTTGTTTTTTCTTTTCTTTTACTTGTTGTCTCTAAATGCATGGCTTTGTATCTTCACCTGACCAAGAATTCCACAGCAAGGGAATGAGTATCAACAACTGACAAACAGGAGTAGATGGCAGTTGCAGCTGCTATACAGCTACTGAGTGGTGTGTGCCAATTTTGTCTGTGCCACGCATGCATTAAACATTGTTTTGATATGAAATATCTCGTGAATCTGTGTGCCACCCTTGCAAAGGGGCCATGCTACTCTTCTCTGTATTGTTTCCAACTTGGTATATATGTGCTGTCACAGGAAGCACATAAGTGAGCTGGCTCAGGTTGGCCTCAGAGCCCCTTAGGAGGAAAGTTAGACTCTTACCCTCCTTCCACAAATATGAAAATGAAGGCAGAGATGATAGACCAGGCAGTAGTGGATACTCCTGGTATGCACAAAGGCTGGAGACAGCAATCTGACACTTTAGACAAGAGGGAAATAAAACCTGTTTTGCATAAGAAGGAATATTTATATCTCACATAACCACTTCTGAAATTTTGAATGCAGGTATCCATGAGAATTATATGGTATGATTTAATCTTCTGGTAGCTCAGAAAACTAAACTCTAGAGAGTAAGAACACTTACTAGAGTAAATAAATGCAGGCAAGTTATGAATATGAGATTTGAAGCCAGATATTTTCAAATCCAAGTTTGTTTGCTACATAGTTCTTAGGAAGACATAACTTGAAACTGCTTAGAAGTTCATCATAGCATTTACAACTGAGATTAATGACTTTTTTTTTTACAAACTCTTCAAGTATTCGCATTCCACATTTATACTCTAGCCCAAATAGATATAGATAACAATAGCTTCTGACTTAGAGAAGTGGGGGAAGAAGTAAATTATTGTCTCACCTGCATCAATAAATGGCTTAATCCCTAAATTCTTTACAAATACACTGCTTCTAAGTCAGGTCTTACTCACGCAGCTATGCAAGTAATTTGGAAACCAGAAAGGTAGGGTTTTCTTTTCATCCTGTTAGAGCTAATCGGTTTCTCCATTTTAATAAAATAAACCATTGTCTTTTTTCAGTATTACTAAAAAGCCTTTATTATACTGGAATACACTAGGACATCCCAAAGAAAGAGCAGATTATCAAATGTCAGAGTATGTGGAAGAAAGGGCTGGGGAGGTGTTTTATGTAACATTAACAGTGTGAGTTACTATTCCTAATATGCTGTCAAGACATTTTGAAAGCTACTTCGGCAATTTTTTGGTGGGGTTTTGGGCCACACATAGTGATGCTCAGGGGTTCCTTCTGGCTATGCACTCAAAAGTCGCTCCTGGCTTGGGGGACCATATGGGAAACCAGGGAATTGAACCGCAGTCCGTACTAGGCTAGCACAGGCAAGGCAGGCACCTTACCTCCATCACCACCACCCAGCTCCCTACTAGGTAATTTTGACATTTCTTTCTCTTCTCAGCTTTCTCTATAAATTCACAAATGGGATCATTGCCTTGTTCTCCTGGGTAACCTTTACCTAAATTATGGCAGAACTGTTGGCCAGCACAAGGTTAAGGCTGAAGGTTTGTTTATTGTTTGTTTTGCCTCTTGTGTTACTCAGCCAATGGCCTGAACTCAAGGAAGCCATGCTGCTCTTGTTCTGCAGCTCTGGAGCCTACCAGGTCTGCCTGTGCAGAGCTTGTAGACTGCGAGAGCAATATCCACTGTAGCTTAGAGGGCCATAGGGTGCTGAGGTTCAAATCCTGATCAATGTGCTACTTCCTTTGCTCCAAAGATAAAGTTCTTTACAGAACTCTAGAAACTTCTCTGGCAATAAGATGAAATGGAAGGGCCTGAGAGATAGCACGGAGGTAGGGCGTTTGCCTTGCATGCAAATGGCAGTGATTCATAGCATGGAGGCAGCATCCCATATGGTCCACCGAGCCTGCCAGGAACGATTTCTGAGCATAGAGCCAGGAGTAACCTCTGAATGTTGCTGAGTGTGACCCCACTCAAAAAAAAGATGCAATTAACCTTCTGTGATCAAAAAAAATTAGCATGAATCTTTTTCTATTCAAGATCATAGCCACAAGCTATAGGCAGTGATATAAACATCTGAAACTTGGCTAGAGCATATGAGAAATAGAATTTTTAATTTAATTTCAAATGAAATGATGGTATGTGTGTAGAAGCATGTCACCAGTGCTTGATTAATGGGAAATATAGCAAGTAGCAGTATATAAAATGGTGCTCAGAGTAGCTTTGAGCTGACCACAACAAAAAATTTACAATTGAAAATTTTTAACAGTACTCAAATCAAATTGATCCTTTTTGACATGAGACTTACTATTCCTTTATCACATAAAATTATTATTGCATTTTATTCATCTAGCAGAAATTGTGAAACAATTCAAAGAAATAAATTATAGGGCCTAAAAAGATAGTACAGTGAATACTATATTCACTGACCTGAAATAAATTACAGGGCCTAAAAATATAGTACAGTGAATACTATATTCACCTGACCTGGATTTGATCTTCAGTGTGCAATATGGTCCCTTGAGCACCACCAGATATAATTCCTGAGTGCAGAACTAGGAGTATGAATTGCCAGATGTGAGTCAAAATGATCATCTAGATAATGTTTGAAAAACTTCTTCTATAATATTCTGTGGTTTCTTCAAATTGTTCACGAATAGTTTCCAAAATTTATTCTAGATTTCTGGGTTATTGAACTACTGCTGGAGCAGTAGCGCAGGGTGTAAGTCTTTGCATATGCTAACCTAGGATGGGCCCTGGTTCAATTCCCCATTGTACCATATGGTCCCCCAAGCCAGGAGCGATTTCTGAGCGTATAGCCAGGAGTAACCCCTTAGGGTCACCAGGTGTGACTGAAAAAACTCAAACAAACAAACAAACAATAACCATATTGTGATAATCAGGTTCAAATACCATCACCAAAAGTTCTAATGAACATCTCTGGCCCAAGCAGAGACTAACATAGCACAGCCTGCAAGTTGCATCCTATGTGCAGCCTGTAAATAATAAATTATCTCCATATCCAGTGGAAAATGCTTTAAGAAATAAGAATATGGGACAGAGACCATCAGTAGCTCACCAATCTCCAAGCATTTTCTCTCTAGATATTTGAGGACTAAGTTTACTGACGCTGCCCAAGAGTCAGAAATATTCCACACCCTATCTAGCAAAGGCTAAAGCAAACACCTCCCACACTCACCCCCAAACTACATTCACAGCTGACAGTTCCATGGTTGAAAGCTGACAAACTCTAGTGTAACAGGAAATACCTTGACTTTCCAATGGAATACTCAGCTGGAAAAAGCTGCAAACTTATGATAGGTTTAATACGTAGATCAAATCTCAATGACATTATTCCAAGTAACAACAACCACCACCAAAAACTCACTCACAAAAGAGTACAGTTATTATATTAAAGTGACATTTTAGAAAAATAAATCTATAATAATAAAATAAGATCCCTTGTTGCCTGGCACAGGGGATGGGAAAGGTTGATTGTAAAGAAACTATAGAAAACTTCCTTGAGAAATTAAATGTCTTAAATCTTAACTTAAGTAGATACAGGTAGATAACTGTCAAAAGCAGTTTATCTCTTTTAATTAATGAATTACTTGACTTAATCATCATGAGATACACAATTACGAAATTGCTCCTGTTTGAGTTTCAGTCACACAACCTTGCAACACACATCACACATTCAGTGCACATTTTCTGACACCAATATTCCCAGGTTCCCTCCCATCCTCCCCCAACATGCTTATGGCAGTCTCTCTCTTTGTGTGTCTCTGTCTCTCAAGTCTCTCTCTCTTGCTCTCTCTCTTTTTCCTTTTAGGCACTGTGGTTTGCAATGTTGTTGATGAAGTGGTTATCATGCATATCATTTTTACCTCTTTTACAGCATTCATTTCTGGTTCAGAGTGACCATTTCCAACTATTACTCACATAGTGGTCCCTTTTCTCTCCATCACCACCACCATCCCACATTGTGGCAAGCTTGCTACCATGGGCAAGTCCTTCTGGACCTTACCTCTACTGTCTTTGGGTATTATTACTATACTATAAAAATACTTGGGGGCTGGAGTGATAGAACAGTGTGTAGAGTGTTTGACTTGCATGCAGCCAACCCGGGTTCGATCCCTGGCATCTCATTTGGTTCCCTGAGCCTGCCAGGAGTGATTTTTGAGCATAGAAACAAGTTGATCTTAAGATGTATTTTATTTACTATAAATAAAGTATATCTCAAAAAGAATGATCTTTAGGGACCAGAGTGATAAAGCACAATGGTAGGGCATTTGCCTTGCACGCTGCCGATCCAGGACCAATCTGGGTTTGATGCATCCCATATGGTCCCTGAGCCTCCCAGAAGCGATTTCTGAATGCAAAGACAGGAATAACTCTCTCTCACTCTCTCTTTCAATATATATATAATAAAAATATGATCTTTAATATCTATTTTACTCCTATTTACAAAGATCAATGCCATAACATCCCAGCTTTTAGCTCAGAGATTAATGTACCATCTGTTCTTTTCAATTTTTAAAAATCAATACCAAATATGTTCATTTCAGTACACAATACTCAGTTACTTTCCCTTTCTAAAAGTCAAGATGTTTTCCCTCTTCCGTTTCTCAATGTTTTTCCAACTCTTCATAAACCTTTCAAAATTCTAACATAGGGGATATATTTACTTTAGAAAGTAATTAAAAGCAAGAATTATAAGTTTTTCCTTCATTCTGGTCATGCCTTTTCTTACAAATATTCATTTTAACTTACAGATGTTAGTTTTAGGAAACACTAAATCAAAATAAAAGCAGGGATTTTATAAATATATTATATCTGGAACCCAGATACTTTTGATATTTTATTTCATTATAATGAATTTATTCATTATAGTGAGGTTGTGAGGTGGCTGAGAGGACTAAAAGCTGTAGCCATGCACCTTAAAGACCATGCAATTCAGTGTATTTTCATCACCAGTCTCTAAAAACCACTGGTTCACAGATCTAATGCATGCTCACAAGAGTATAATGAATGCACGAGACCAAGGTTCAGTACCTAAAATTTAAAAAAATATATTAAAAACCTATTGGCTCAAGTCATATGGTCTTATTTTAAACATAGAGAAAATAAGGTATATAAGAATGTCTATTAATTGAAAATTGTATTGAAGTTCACTACTTTATGGCAGTTAATCCATTTGTTCTCAAACGTATACATGTATAAATTTTTCCTAAGACCTCACAATATATTTCACTTAAAAATTTAATATAACACTGTGATTTTTCAAGCTGTTCATACTACTAAGTTGTTTCAGGTATTAAATGTTCAAACAACAATTCTATCACTAATGCGACCTTCCCCTCACCAGTGTCTCAAATTTAGCACAACTTACCTAGCTTTCCCATTGCAGGTCTAAACAAATTTACTTTATATTTTTTGTTACAATACAAAAACAAATGAAAGTATCAAGATTTAGATCAACAAGGGTATATTTGAAATAAGTTTTATATCTCTTCAGGGTTTTACTAAAATCAGTGTCTATGAACTTACTGGGATATGCTTAGTGCTAGTTGAACCTTCTATGTTTCTGTTTAGATTCACTGAGCTTGGTAAATTTCTATCTAACATTCACATTAGATTTCCTATGATATTGCTGGGCTGACACTATTGTGAAATTTTGAGGTGTTCCTATTATCGCTGGCAGCCCCACAGTCCAGGGTCTATAGATTGGAAACAGATTTGGCAACTTGGCATTTTGATAAGGTTAAGTTGTGGTGCAGGACCATTTCAGTCAGAGAGTGGGTTCGGGCAGAAAGGGAAACTGGCCTTGCCCGTTCTAAGAATGCTCCAAATGTATGAGTCCAAACCAGGCAGGAGCTTCGTAAAAGAAAATGGGCTGTTCAGGACTTTCGGGTGCTTTCCACTGGTATGTCGGGGGCTCTGGACAGGACAGCTAGCCATAGGACCCCTGGGCTGACCACTTAGTCCAGGGGACTGTGGTACCCCCACACCAGGTGGGTCTTCAAGGCCACGCCTGGTTAATCAGGCCCTGGGGGGTGGGGAGGGACAAATTTCTCCCATCTGTATCCACAAACTACTGAGACAGGGGCTGGCTGCACCCAGAAGACTCCACATGCCAGGACTTTCAGGTGCTTTCCACTGGTAAGTCGGGGGCTCTGGGCAGGACAGCTAGTCATAGGATCCCTGGGCTGACCACTTAGTCCAGGGGACTGAGATCCCCCCACACCAGGAGTGTGGAAATTCCTCCCCTCTGCATACTGTACCCAATTCAGGTGTTCTTTTCTTACTAGTATTCATTTTCAAAAGCATGTGGGTGCAAATGCGCTTGCATGACTTATATATTTTTTAACAACACCCAAAAATATTCTTAAGTCTTGACTGTTTCTAGAAAAAGAAATGGAATTTCTTAGATTTGGAGGATAGGGGCCGGCGGTGGCGCTGAAGGTAAGGTGCCTGCCTTACC
>PVKC010046509.1:0-11216 GCA_004027635.1 Crocidura indochinensis
ATTAGCCATAATTTTTTTCAAATTATTCATTATTAAATATGTTCCTGTTATTGCAGATCAACTAGACTCAAAAAAATTTATTTTTAGTTTTTGAGCCACACCCAATGATGATCAGGGGTTACTCCTGGCTATACACTCAGAAATCGCTCCTGGCTTGGGGGACCATATGAGAGGGCTTGGGGGACCATATGGAATGCCTGGGGATCGAACCGTGGTCCATCCTGGGTCAGCTGCTTTCAAGGCAAATGCCCTACTGCCTGCGTCTAGAACTCAAATGTTTTTTAAGAAATATAGGTATTCTTCCTTTGAGGAAGAAAGAATGCCCCTATATAGTGCCATGGACAATGACTCACACAGAATGTCCCTTTTGGTAAATCTTAAAGCCTTCACTCTTCAATTTCTCATGTGCTTTGATCCTTTTCCCAACATATAATGATCTGAGATACCAAATGATAATCTTCAGTCTTCCTGTCTTCCCTACCAGACAATGAGCTCTTCCAGGGCAGGTCCTTGAACTCTTTCTTACCTCTGATCTCACGTAGTGTGGATCTATACATGTTCATAACATTTTAAAAACAATGAATCAAGCAAACAATCAAATCACTATGCAAAAAAGACCAGGGAATCAGGAAAGCTCCCTAACAATACAAAGTCCTTCCTGTGACCAGGCCAGGCCTGCTGGGAGCAAGAGGGGCCATAATGAGGGCTCAGGTGGTGGCCCCATTAGTCTTTCCTTCTTCTGCACAGTCATGAGCCGCTTAACAACATTTTGCCACAGCTCACTGCATGAAAACATATATAACAGTATCCCTGTTAGGTCACACCATATATCTGGGTGTGTCAACACCACCACCTCAGCTTGTGTACGTGCACTCTACAGCATGGGGATAATAACAAAATCTAGCTACTCCCATGTAGGACTAGGAATGCAGTTCTATGATAGAGCACATGATAGAGTGATAGAGCCCTGCATGTGTAAGGTCCTAGGTTCAATTCCTGATCCACCAAAAGAAACAAACCAATGTCGCCCAACAAAATCCCTTGCTTGAATCTTAGTTCCAAAGTTTCCAAAACACTATTAACCTAAGGCCTGACTGAAGTTGAGAGCTATTTTATGCAGGAGGGAGGGGTTGACCACACTCTCTTCCATTGAGCATTGACTAAGGTCACACACAGAAAAACAGCTCCCAGCTGCCTCCTTTCACCTCTTTCCTGGCCCTTTGACTTTATTTGTTTCTTTTGCCTTGATCTTGTAGTAAATGCTCCATTTACCATAGCTATGTTTCTTTGAGCAAGTAGGTGAAACTCTGAGCCTGCTTTATGATCTGTAAAATTAAGGGCATAATACCCACTTCTGCATTATCAAAAGCTATTATAAAGAACTGATATGCACTCCAAAAAATGCTCTTTAAAATTTTTTTGGTTTTGTTTTTGGGGCTACACCCAGTGATACTCAGGAATTACTCCTGGCTCTGCAACTCAAGAATCACTCCTGTTGGAGTTCAGAAATGCTTAGGATCGTACCCAGGTATGCTGCATGCAAGAGTTCCTACCTGTGTACTATCTTCCAGCTCCTAAAATAAGCTTCTTCTTTGGGGAAGGAAGATGCCTCCCAACTGGTACTCATGAGTCTCAGGGTCCCCTCCCAGCACTGGGAGACCATGTGGTAAAAGGGATGCAAGTGGATTAAGTTGCCTGCAAGGCAGACACCTTAACTCCTGTCCTTGCTTTTCAGCCCCTGGAACACAAGCGATCCCTTCCTTTCTATGCTAACATGGTTTCTGTTCCCTGATGTCACTCACCAGCCCCAACAGTGGCAGAGGGGTCTGCGGTCGGGTCCTGCCCAGCAACTCTGCTGGGACCTATCTTCGGTATAATGACACTGGCTGTGTCCATCATCAAGCAAGAAAAACTACATGGGAAATGCCCTTTTGAGGTCCATGTGCCTATCCCAATGAGAAGGCTTACTGTTTTCTGGTTGGAATTGTCAGATATCAAAGGACTACTCCTTGCTAATTAGACCAGGGGACATAGCCTGGCAAGAAACTAAGAGGCACTTCACAGCATTCTTGGCATCAGCTGTGGAATCCTCATTACAGGGACTGAGCAGAAATAAACTCATGATGTAAGCTTGGGGTTCATGAAACGTGTGAGAGCCATAAGGAGACAGCAAGAATGAGAAAAGACGACTAGATCAATCTATGTGTGCATGCATTCATATGTCTATGTATGTGGGACATGTGCATGTGCCCATGCATGTGTGCAGTGCATATGCATTGTGTGTGCTTTTGTGTAGCACTGATCCGTCAGGATAGAGAAACAACAGCACCTGATGCAAGCCATGGAGACAGACCCGCTGTCCCTTGCTGGTCTGTGCCCTGCCACCACCCATTCTCAGAGGCTGGCAGGTTCTGTGTCTGCATTTTGGTATGTGAACAGCTGGGGCATTTCTGTGAACAACTTCACCACCTTCCCCAGCCACCTAATACCTTGCCTTCCACATAAATATTTATTCATGATTAAGTCTTAATCTTTAGGAAAAAAGGCTATTTTTAAAAGAACAGTCTTATTTTAATTACATAGTCTTGTCCTGTGCCTCCTGGCAGAGCAAATTGCAAATAGCAATTGTCTGACTATAGGGTCACACGAAGCACAACTGCTTCATTTGGACATGCCCCCCCACCCCCCATTTTAGCCGGCTTCCTAGGCTAACACCCTAACAGGGAACCCTTATTACAGTTACTGTAAGTTGCTTATCCTCCACTTATCCATTGACTCATCAAACTGAACATCCTCTTGCTGCACACTGTCATAATTTGCTAACTTGATCACCTTCTCTTTGAGGTGAGGAATCATAGGCCTATTTTCCACTTACTTATGCAGTTCCTGATATTGAGAAAGTACTTGACAAATATTTGTTGAATGGTCAGTGTCCTTAATTCAGGCAAGAGCTTTAACTGGAAGCTCTTTCTTCCTACTCTGATTCTGAAGAATACTTCCAGGGTGGTACTAGAAAGGGGGAAATCAAGTTGATTAGAAACAGTTCCTCAGGGCCGGAGAAATAGCATGGCAGAAAGGCGTTTGTTTACCTTGCATGCAGATGGTCGGTGGTTCGAATCCCAGCATCCCATATGGTTCCCTGAGCCTGCCAGGAGTGATTTCTGAGCATAGAGCCAGGAGTAACCCCTGAGCGCTGCCGGGTATGATCCAAAAACCAAAAAGAAAAAAGAAAAAAAAGAAATAGTTCCTCAGCAGAGCCAGAGATACTTAAAAGTATGTTTCATTTACATATGGACAACGAAACAATGGTACAAATTCAAACTGATTTCTCAGTCACTCAAATCACAGATTTATTCTGTGTAGTTGGATTGAAACTTCTGCAACTATGACTTCAGTACAAAGCCCAAAAGCTGTGGATGAGCCACTATCCGGAACAGGAGTTTTTTGTTTTTTGTTTTTTGGAGGGTTTTTTGTTTGCTTGTTTTTGGGTCACACCCGCTGGTGCTCAGGGGTTATTTCTGGCTCTATGCTCAGCAGTCATTCCTGGCAGGCTCATAGGGATGTCAGGATTCAAACAAGGGTCCGTCCTGTGTTGGCCACGTGCAAGGCAAACACCTTACCGTTGTGCTATCACTCCTGGCCTCGTGGAGCAGAAGTTTTATAAACTTTTTTTCTTTGTTTAGAAGCAACCAAGAACTGATAAGAGATGAATTGAAAACTGCAGTCCTACTTTTTGTATCTAAATGTGAGGTTGGTATCCTGAAACATTTATGTGGAAATGTAGTGTCAAGACTATCCCTAAATGGAAAGCAAGTTATTTACTGTTAGTTGAAGATGTGGGCTAGGGGATGGTGACCACATACCCCCTTCCTTAAGAATCTGTCCTCCACAGAGGCCTGTTTGTCACTGAAAACATTGTTCTCATGTGTAGAACAAGGGTCCAGGTCCACATCTCTCCCTTGTCCCTGTCTCAGAACAATTGGAGTTATGTATGACATAGACCACACAAATGGAACAAAACTGGCTGAGATAAAGCATGGATGACATGTAAGTTATGTGACATTTGTGAGACATGTTCTAGGGGTGCCTTGCTTTCAAATGTTCTTAACCAGCAAATCCCAAAGAGCCAGAAAAGGCCTTGAGTCGAACGTGACCTACAGTTGAATATTTTAGGAACAGGAAGGAAGTATAGTTTACACAGTTGGTCTGTAAGGACAAAGTCTCAGACTAGGTCACTCGGTAATGTTCTAACACAAAAGAGATAGCTATCCCAGCTGACAGAGGAAGTCTCTCAGGCCTGGCTTCTGTTCCTCAATGAACGGATGCTATTAGCAACATGAGATTATATCTGTAGTACTTGTTAACCACCCCCTCAATCATTACTTGGGATATCTTTGGAGTTTCTCCTGTGTATCTATGAACTCAGTCTATTTAGGACGATTTGTTTAACATATAAGCCCCATAATTTAACCCTGGGTTTTAATATTAATATAATACATCTGAAGGGGGTTCCAAAGGATGTTGAGGGTTTTGTGTATTTCTCAGAAATTCTTGGTTAATCCAGCCATTTAGTTGATTCCAGGTTCTCCAGAATTTGTTGCTGCTAAAATATCCATGGTTCCAGGGGGATTCAGCGCTATCCTCAGTATGCTCAGGAGGGTATGTGGTGCCAGGGAATGGCCAGGATAAGGCACATGCAAGGTAAATACTGCACTATTGCACTATCTCCCTGACTTAAAATGCAACTTGTTGTTTTTTTTTTATTTCTTTATTTAAACACCATGATTACAAATATAATTGTAGTTGGGTTCAGTCATTCAAAGAACACCCCGCCCCCTTTACCAGAGCAACATTCCTATCACCAATGTCCCAAATCTCCCTCCTCCCCACCCCAACCTTGCCTGTACTCTAGACAGGCTTTCTACTTTCCTCATTTATTCACATTGTTAGGATAGTTCTCAATGAAGTCATTTCTCTAACTGTACTCATCACAATCCATGGTGAGCTTCATGTCGTGAATTGGACCTTCCAGCCCTCCTCTCTCTTATCTCTGAGAATTATTGCAAATTTTTTTTCACTTTTCTATTTTTTTTCTTTTTTTTAGTTTTTGGGTCATACCCAGCAGGGCTCAGAGGTTACTCCTGGCTCTATGCTCAGAAATTGCTCCTGGCAGGTGGGGGACCATATGGGATGCCAGGATTCAAACCACTGACCTTCTGAATGCAAGGCAAATGCCTTACCCCCATGCTATCTCTCCAGTCCCTTTCATTTTTCTTAAAACCCATAGATGAGTGAGACTATTCTGTGTCTCTCTTTCTCCCTCTGACTTACTTCACTCAGCATAATAGATTCCATGTACACCCATGTATAGGAAAATTTTATGACTTCATCTCTCCTGATGGCTGCATAATATTCCATTGTGTATATGTACCACAGTTTTTTTAGCCATTCATCTGTTGAAGGGCATCTTGGTTATTGTAAGTAGCGCTGCAATGAATATAGGTGTGAGGAAGGGATTTTTGAATTTTATTTTTGTATTCCTAGGGTATATCCCTAGTAGTGGTATAGCTGGATTTTATGGGAACTCAATTTCCAGTTTTTGGAGGAATCTCCATATCGATTTCCATAAAGGCTGAACTAGACAGCATTCCCATCAGCAGTGAATAAGAGTTCCTTTCTCTCCACATCCCCGCCAGCACTACTTCTTCTCATTCTTTGTGATGTGTGCCAATCTCTGTGACATGAGTTGGTACTTCATAGTTGTTTTGATTTGCATCTCCCTTATGATTAGTGATGTGGAGCATTTCTTCATGTGCCTTTAGACCATTTGTATTTCTTCTTTCACAGTGTCTGTTCATTTCTTCTCCCCATTTTTGATGGTATTAGATTTTTTTTCTTGTAAAGTTCTGTCAGTACCTTGTATATTTTGGATATTAGCCCCTTATCTGATGGGTATTGGGTGAATAGCTTCTCCCACTCAGTGGGGTGGCTCTTGTACTCTGGGCACTATTTCCTTTGAGGTGCAGAAACTTCTTAGCTTAATATATTCCCATCTGTTTATATCTGCTTCCACTTGTTTGGAGAGTGCTGTTTCCTCCTTAAAGATGCCTTTAGTCTCTCTCTCTCTTTTTTGTTTTTTTGTTTTTGTTTTTGGGCCACACCGGCGGTGCTCAGGGATTACTCCTGGCTGACTGCTCAGAAATAGCTCCTGGCAGGCACGGAGGAGCATATGGGACATTGGGATTCGAACCAACCACCTTTGGTCCTGGAACGGCTGCTGGCAAGGCAAATGCCGCTGTGCTATCTCTCCGGGCCCTGCCTTTAGTCTCAATGTCATGGAGTGTTTTACCAATGTGTTGTTCTATATACCTTATGGTTTCAGATCTGATATCAAGGTTGTTAATCTATTTGGATTTTACCTTTGTACATGGTGCTAGCTGGGGGGGTCTGAGTTTGCTTTTTTGTAAGTGGCTAACCAGTTGTGCCAACTCCACTTGTTAAAGAGGCTTTCCTTGCTCCATTTTGGATTTCTTGCCCCTTTATTAAAGATGAGTTGATTGTATGTCTGGGGAATATTTTCTGAATACTCAAGTTTATTCCACTGGTCTGAGAATCTGCCTTTATTACAATATCATGCTATTTTGATAACTATTAAAATGCAATTTGTTTTATATGTCATACCATTCCTAGATCTTCCAGGTTGGCGAGGGGAAGGGGAAGGATTTGAAGGCCCAGAAAAAGATGAGGGAATATATGCAGTATTTCCAATTATGTACAGATATAGAAATAGAACAGAACAACAAACTTGAAAGTCATTTTAATTCTGTGTGGAAACATTGTAGAATCGCATTTCAAGTACCTGGAGGGCTCTGTGCCAGTTGGCCTCAGCATGGAGAGCAGATGGGAAAATCTTAGTAGAGGGAGCCACACATGCGTGGGTAGGAAGAATCACTTAGACTTCCAAGACAAAAATGTTTTCTAGACAGGGTTGTAACTGAATAAGTGCATGGAGCAGAGATTGAGGGAGCAGTTAGGAGATATGTCTGGAATAGACAGAGAGGGACTCCCCTACCAATGCTATCCATGGGGCACCTGAAATAATAGAATGGGTGTAGGTGGTGAAGTATTCTGATTGCCATTTTATCATTTGGATTTTTATTTTATTTGGTTTTAGGGTCACACTTGGCAGTGATCAGGGGTTACTCTTGGCTCTATGCTCAGAAATCACTCCTGGCAGGCTCAGGAGACTATATGAGATGCCGGGATTCGAAACACCATCCTTCAGAGTCAAAGGCAAATGCCCTACCACTGCGCTATCTCTCTGGCCCCGGATTTTATTTTAAATGATCATCTTAAGCAAAGTGATACGATTAAAGGAGCATTTTGGAATCATCTTTTCTAGGTCCTGCACAGGGGATAGTGGAGGGGAAGCAATGGAACCCATTCATTTGGGGGCCCATTGATTTAGAGTGATGATGCTGAGCACAAGAGGTCTGAGATGAGCCGAACACCATCCCTGCCACTTAGGAGCTGGTGGTGAGAAATGGGCATCTTGAGAGATGGCCAGAGGTATAGTGGCTTGAACCTACACATTATCAGTGACGTCTACTTCAGGCCACCATGATGGTGTCAGTCAGGACCAGGGGCTCATTTAATTTTCAGCTGGGTAAAGAACTACTCTCCATTCATCTTGGTAGCCAGGAATCTACTCCCAGCTGCTTTGGGTCAAAGATTATCTTCAGTTTCTTGTCCTCTGGCACTCATCAGCAATTCACCCACTTCACCCAAGCCTAAGAGCTGAGAAGGCAGTAAATGAAGTCTGCTCTCACTGCAGAAGTGCCAGTTCAGAGACTGTCTTCACAGAAGTGACGGCCTGTCATCAGTCACATGCTACATGTGACTGCTTAGAAGCAGTCCCACTTGGGCACTAGGGTGTGTTTACACAGAGACATGAATAATGGATAATGTGGTCCCAACAGAAAAACAAAATAAGGGGCAGGAGGGAAGAGATGAGAGGAGAGAAGAGGGGAGGGGAGAGGAGGACAGAAGAAGGAAGGGAGGTAGAAAGAGGAGAGAATAAGAGGGAAGAAAAGGGAAGGGAGGTAGAAAAGGGAGAGAAACAATGAAGTCGATGCTCTTTACTTGAATTTCTTTGTCTCTTGTGATCCTGTCTTTTGTGATCCAGAACAACCTAATCTGGAGCCCATCCTTCGGGGCTGCTTTACCCACTGAACTTCTGATCCCTGTGTCATTTCAACAATGTTAGCAGTATTTTTGCCTAAAGTATATGCCTTCTCCAGAAATCACTCTCTGCTAATCCTTAAGAAGCAGTGCCTCAGAGCCGGCGTGGTGGCGCTAGAGGTAAGGTGTCTGCCTTGCCAGAGCTAGCCTAGGACGGACCGCGGTTTGATCCCCGGCATCTCATATGGTCTGACAAGCTAGGAACGACTTCTGAGTGCATAAGCGCATAGCCAGGAGTAACTTCTGAGCGTTACCGGGTGTGACCCAAAGAAAAAGAAGTAATGCAGCAACCAGTAAACTCCTCAGGCTCTAATTCTTTTTCTAGTTTTCGTGCTGTTTCCATCACATCAACAGTTACTCCTTCACTGCATTTTATTTTATTTGGCGAAGGGAGGGGAGAGGTAGTAGCCGCACACAGCTTGCTCAGGGCTTACTCCTAGCTCTGTACTTAGGAATTCTTCCTGCAAGTGCTCGATTGACCATATATGGTGCCAGGCTCAGGCTCAGAGCAAATGCCTTAATACCTGTACTATATCTCAGGCCCTTCAGGGATTTTTTTTTTTTTTTAGAATCTGCACTAGGGAAATGGATCTTAAACGTTGATGGAATAAGGAATACCTGTCCAAAGACAGGGGCAGGCACAATGAGAGGTTGTCATCATTTAGCTGTTGGTGAAGGTGCTGTTTCTTGTAGGAAGGAGCACAATGAGAAGGTCATGGCTGCAGTCCTGTACCTTTTCAGATGCTCAAATCTTTCCCATTTCTCACTTTATTCTTGTTTACAGAGGCTACACATTTGGTGTAAAAGTTGATGAAGGATATAGGGTTGTATCCTAGTTCTGTCATTTGCAGCTGTTAAACCTAGTGACTGATAAATATATGTAAACATAGTATTGATCTACATTAATAACAATGCAAATATACATTTACATAATTGGAAGTTAGGAAGCTGCACTGAATATCAGTTTCCTAATCTGTGAATCAAAGATACTGGTTCTTACCCACAGGGCTCTAGAGAGTCAGTGAAGCAAACCCCTCTAGAAAGAAGTGGTTCTTTCTATGAAAGAAGCCAGCATAGCCCTAGTTCATGGGAACTCAGGTAGAAAATAAGGCGGCATCATAGCTCAGGTCAATAGTGTAGATCCCTTGGACCCTGGAGGCCTTCAAAGTAACATACAAAGCAAATGCTGTAACTTGGATTTACCCAGACACACCCAATAGCAAGGTTCCCTTGGCCAAAGTAGGAATCTTGCATTGACCAATCAGCCAACGTGGAAACTCCCTTTATTTAGTCACAGTGTTCATTGACCACCCTCTGAGAAGAACTTAGACTGGACTTACACATTTTTCCTGAAAACTCTTCCAGGAACCTAAATGACCCATGCCTCCATAAAGTTCCCTTTAACTCCAGCTTTCACAGGAAACTTGGTTCTGCTAAGTTCTGAGATAGGCACATGGAGCAGTGAAGCCTCTGCGCTTCATACGTTTTAAATTAGATAGACAAATAGATTTTGTGTGTCTGTGTGTCTGTGGGACAAGTGAGGAATTTAATGGGTGAAACATGTACTTTATATGCAGGAGGCCCCAATACCATGTGATCCCCTAAACACCCCTTGAGGTGCAACCTTTGAACACAGAGCTACAAGTAGCCCCAGACACTACTGGGGGTGACTCGCCAAATCAAAATATAAAATAAAATAAAAACAGGAGGCTGAAATATAGTTCAAAAGGCTGAAGAACTTGCCTTTCATGCATGAAGCCTAGCAGTACTACATATCCTGACCCAGCCCCACCACTGACCCCATGATCCACCAGCCCGGACACTGAACCATGAGGCCCTACTCCCCAGGTGAGTGTCACTCAACACTCCTAGGGAGGCCCCTATTGAAAATAATAAACAGAGAAATAGTAGATATCTCAAAGGCATTTCATCTGAAGAATCTTAACAGCAAAATGACTATCACATCCCAGACCCCAACGCCCATTGGACTTGATCATCTGCGTCTCAGCCTGGGTGAGTCTTCCCTTCTCAAAAAGTTCTCCAATGATTCTCTTCTGCAGTGCACAGGCCAGCAGAAGGATAGAAATAAAGAATAAACCTAGGGTTTGTAAGGTGTGAGGACCTCCCACATAGTGCTTGGGGGGCCCAGAGGCCACTCCCAGCAATACTCATCTAGGGGGACATGCAGTGACATTGCTCAGGACACCGACCCTTGAGTATCTTTCCTGACCCTAGGAACAGTTTTGCTTCCATAAACAGGAGCTCAATAAGTATTTGGGGGAGTTTATAATCCCCTAAAGGATATCACAAAATCAGACTTGGTACAGGGGGCCCTGTAGAATGAGGTTCCCCAACAGTGTCAACACAGCATGTGGTCTGGTCCTGCTGCTCCTGGTACTGGATGTGGTCACACTGCTCTTACCCTTTCCACTCAAAGGCTTCTATGTGTTTCTAAGTCTTGTGGGAATGTCTGAGTCTGCTTACACCTCTGAACCCCCCACTATAGGGGAGGCTGAGACAATGACAAGAAAGCTCAGAGCTTTGGAAGCCAACAATGACCAGTGTACCCCTGGAGCCCAGGAATCATCTCCCAGATCCTACAGTCTATTTTACTTAGTGAATTTACATGTGAAGACAAATTCACTGATATATATAAAGATATATATCTTATATATAAGATTTTATATCTTATAAAAATCTTATTTTATATTTTATATCTTGTTTCTTATATAAATATATAAGATTTAATATACATTTATATTTATATAATATATTTATAAATATATTTATAATATATAAATAATTAAATATCTTAAATATTTATATAATATATTATATATAATATTATATATGTTATATTATTGTATTATATTATATATTATATACATTATATAAATATAATATTTAATATACATTTATATTTATATAATATATTTATATAATATATTCATATTTATAAATATAATATATAAATA